>JAESUZ010003952.1:0-118377 GCA_017311185.1 Proteles cristata cristata
GGAGGCAGAGTTAGGAGTAGAAGGTTTACTTGAACAAATTATAGCTGAGAACTTCCCTAATCTGGGGAAATGGACATCCAGATCCAGGAGGCACAGAGAACTCCATCCAGATATAACAGGAATAGACCTCCTCCATGGCATATCATGGTAAAACAGGCAAAATACAAAGATAAAGAAAGAATTTTGAAAGCAGATAGGCCTTCAGCTACTTGGGTAAACACATAAGTGTAGTAGCAGACCTATCCACTGAAACTTTGCAGGCCAGCAGACAGTGGCAGGAAGTATTGAATGTTCGAAATAGGAAAAATATGCAGCCAAGAATCATTTATCCAGCAAGACTGTCATTCAGAATAGAAAGACAGACATAGAAGGACAGACAAAGGCTTTCCCAGACAAACAAAACCTGAAGGAGTTCATAACCATTGAACCTCTCTGCAAGAGATCCTAAGGGAGACCCTGTGAGTAGAATGCTACAAAGACTATAAAGGACCAGAGACATCACCAGAAGCATGAAATTTACAGGTAACACAATGACAATAAATCTGTATCTTTCAATAATAATGCTGAATATAAATAGACTAAATGCTCCAATCAAAAGACATAGAGTATCACAATAGATTAAAAAACCAAGACCCATCAACTTGCTGTTTATAAGAGGCTCATTTTAGAATTGAGAACACCTGCAAATTGAAAGTGAGGGGATGGAGAACCGTCTATCATGCTACTTAAAGTCAAAAGAAGTCTGGCGTAGCCATACTTATATCAGATAAACTAGACTTTAAACTAAAGGCCGTAACTACAGATGTATTGTAGAGTCATTGTATCATAATTAGCTGGTCTATCCATCAAGAGCTCGTAATTATAAATGTTTATGCTCCCAACTTATAGCACCCAAACATAAATCAATTAATCATAAACTTAAACAATCTTATTGATAAGAGTACTGTAATTGCAGGGGACTTTAATATACCACTCACAGCAATGGACAGATCGTCTAGGTAAAAAATCAATAAACAATAGCCTTGAATGATGCACTCGACCAGATGGACTTGACAGATTTATTCAGAACTTTTCATACAAAAGCAGCAGAATACACATTCTTTTCAAGTGCACATGGAACATTCTCCAAGATAGATCACATACTGGGTCACAAAAAAAGCCCTCAATATATATAAAAGAATTGAGGTCATACCATCATACCATGCATATTTTCTGATCACAGCGCTATAAACTTGAAATCAATCACAAAGGAAAATTTGGAAAGCCTCCAAATACATGGAGATTAAAGAATATCATACTGGGGCACCTGGGTGGCTCAGTCGGTTGGGCGTCCAACTTCAGCTCAGGTCATGATCTCATGGTCTGTGGGTTCGAGCCCCGCATCGGGCTATGTGCTGACAGCTCAGATCCTGGAGCCTGCTTCACATTCTGTGTCTCGCTCTCTCTCTGTCCCTCTCCCACTCACTCTCTGGCTCAAAAATAAATAAACATTAAAAAATTTAAAAAAAAGAATATCATACTAAAGAATGAATGGGCCAACCAGGCAATTAAAGAAAAAATATATATGGAAACAAATTCAAATGAAAATACGACAGTCCAAACCCTTTGGAATGCAGCAAAAGGTAATCCTAAGAGGAAAATACACTGCAATCCAGGCTTATCTCAAGAAACAAGGAAATCCCCAAATACAAAATCTAACAGCACACCTAAAGGAATTAGAAGCAGAACAGCAAAGAAACCCCAAAGCCAGCAGAAGAAGAGAAGCAATAAAGATTGGAGCAGAAATAAACAATATAGAAACCCCCCTAAAAAAAGAGTAGAACATACCAATGAATCTAAGAGCTCTTTAAAAAAAATACTGATAAAACCTTAGCCAGACTTCTCAAAAATAAAAGAGGACCCAAATAAAAAAATCACAAATAAAGAGGACTGATCAAAACCAACACCACAGAAATACAATTATCAGAGAATACTATGAGAAATTATATGTCAACCAACTGGACAACCTGGTGGAAATGGACAAATTCCTAGACACCCACACATTATTAAAACTCAATTGGGAAGAAATAGAATATTTGAACAGACCCACAAGGGTGAAGAAATTGAATCAGTCATCAAAAATCTCCCAACAAATAAGACTCCTGGGACAGGTGACTTCCTGGGGGAATTCTACTGGACATTTAAAACAAAGTTAATATCTATCTTTCTCAAGCTGTTCCAAAAAATAGAAGCTGAAGGAAAGCTTCCAGACTCATTCTATGAAGCCGGCATCACTTTGATTCCCAAACCAGATGGAGTCCCCGCAAAAAAGGTGAATTGCAGATGAATACTCCTGATGAGCATGGATGCAAAAATTCTGAGCAAAATACTAGCAAATCTAAATCAACAGTATATCTAAAGAATTATTCACCACGATCAAGTGGGATTCATTCCGGGGCTGCCGGGCTGGTTCAATATTTGCAAATCAATCAATGTGATACATCACATTAATAGAAGAAAGGATAAGAACCATATGATCTTGTCAATAGATGCAGAAAAAGCATGTGACAAAATACAGCATCTTTTCTTAATAAAAACCCTCATGAAATTTGGGATAGAAGGAATGTAACATCATAAAAGCTATATATGAAAAGCCCACAACTAATATCATTCTTAATGGAGAAAACCTGAGGGCTTTCCCTCTGAGATCAGGAACAGAACAGGGTGTCTACTCTCTCCACTATTGTTTAGCATAGTGTTGGAAGTCCTAGCCCCAGCAATCAGACAACAAAATGAAATAAAAGGCATCCAAATTGACAAAGAAGAAGTCAAACTTTCACTTTTTTCAGATACTCTACATGGATATTCCTAAAGACTCCACCAAAAAACTGCTAGAACTGATAAATGGATTCAGCAAAGTCCCGGGATACAAAAATCAATGTACAGGAAATAGTTGCCTTTCTGTACACCCATAATGAAGCAATAGAAAGTGAAATCATGAAACTGATCCCATTTACAATTGCACCAAGAAACATAAAATACCTACGAATAAACCCAACCAAAGATGTAAAAGATCTATATGCTTAAAACTATGCAAAGCTTATGAAGGACATTGAAGAAGACACAAAGAAATGGAAAAGCATTCCATGTTCATGGAATGGAAGAACAAATATTATTAAAATATCAATACTACCCAAAGCAACAGAAACATTTGATGTGATCCAAGTAAAAATTGCACTGGCAATCTTCTCAAAGCTAGAGCAAACAATCCTAAAATTTTATGGAATCACAAAAGACCTCAAATAGCCAAAGTTATATTGAAAAAGAAAACCAAAGCAGGAGGCATCACAATCCCAGATTTTAGCCTCTACTACAAAGCTGTAATCAAGACAGTATGGTACTGGCACAAGAACAGACACATAGACCAATGAAATACAATAGAGAACCCAGAATTGGACCCACAAATGTATAGCCAATTAACCTTTGCCAAAGCAGGAGAGTATCCATTGGAAAAAAGACAGTCTCCTGTCCAGGAGAACTGGACAGCAACATGCAGAAGAATGAAACTGGACCACTTTCTTACATCATACAAAAAAATAACCTCAAAATGGATGAAAGACCTAAATATGAGACAGGAAGCCAACAAAACTCTAGGGGAGAAAACAGGCAACAATCTCTTTAGCCTCAACTGCAGCAATTTCTTTCTTGACAAGTCTCCGAAGGCAAGGGAAATAAAAGCAAAAACAAACTATTGGGACCTCATCAAGATAAAAATCTTCTGCACTGGAAAAGAAAAATTAACAAAACTAATAGGCAACCTACAGAATGAGAGAAGATATTTGCAATGACATATGGTTAAAAGGTTAGTTTTCACAATCTTTAAAGAACTTCCCAAAATCAACACCAGAAAAACAAATAATTCAGTGAAGAAATGGGCAGAAGATATGAATAGACACATTTTCAAAGACTGTCAACATCCAGATGGCTATCAGACACATAAAAAGATGCTCAACATCACTGATCATCAGGGAAATACAAATGAAAACCACATTGAGATACCACCTCACACCAATCGGAGTGGCTAAAACAACTGAGGAACAACTGAAGAAACAGCAGAAGTTGGTGAGAATGTGGAGAAACAGGAACCCTTTTGCACTGTTGATGTGAATGCAAACTGGTCCAACCACTCTGGAAAACAAAGTGGAGGTTCCTCAAAAAATTAAAAACAGAACTACCCTACGACCCACCAATAGCGCTACTAGGAATTTATCCAAAGGATACAAGAGTGCTGATTCATAGGGGCACATGTACCCCAATGTTTACAGAAGCACTTTCAACAATAGCCAAATTATGGAGAGAGCCCAAATTTTCATAAACTGATGAAAGGATTAAGAAGATGCGTTTTATATATACAATGGAATACTACTTAGCAATGGGAAAGAATGAAATTCTACCATCTCTGACAACATGGATGGAACTGGAGGGTATTATGCTAAGTGAAATAAGTCAGTCAGAGAAAGACAAATATCATATGTCTTCACTCATATGTAGAACTTGAGAAACTCAACAGAAGACCATTGAGAAGGGGAAGGAGAAAAAATAGTGTCAAACAGAGAAGGAGGTCAAACATAAAAGTCTCCTAAATACAGAGAAAAAACTGAGGTTTGATAGAGGAATGGGAGAGGGAGAAGTGGGTGATGCTCATTGACGAGGACACTTGTTGGTATGAGCATCGAGAGTTGTATATAAGTGATGAATGATATGAATCTACCCCACAAACCAAGAACACATTCTATACACTGTATGTTAGCTAACTTGACAATAACTTGTATATATATTATATAATATACTATATAATAAAATGAACATTAAAAATGAAAATTTGAATATTTTTATGACTGTAAGATAGGAGGCAATGAGAAAGAGCAATCATGAATTGACAGGACAATATATTAGAAGAGACTAAATCTGGGGTGCCTGAGTGGCTCAGTTGGTTAAGCGTCCGACTTTGGCTCAGGTCATGATCTCGTGGTTTGGAGGTTCAAGCCCCGCATAGGGCTCTGTGCTGACAGCCAGCTCAGAGACTGAAGCCTGTTTCATAATCTATGTCTCCCTCTCTCTGACCCTCCCCTGCTCACGCTGTCTCTCTCTCCATCTCTCTCAGAAATAAATAAAAAAAAACATTAAAAAATTTTTAGAAGAGACTAAATCTATTGGATCAAGCAGTGAAATGTGCCTTGAAATGTATGAGCACCTCTTTTTTCTAAAGATAAGGGAAGGAGGATATGAGGAACAGGGTAGAGAGAAAAGATGTACTTTTGATTTATTTGTAGGACAGTGAGGGGAAAATAGTCAATTATAATTTGTCTCTGGTGTGTAAAGAAGAGCAAGTTTATCCCATGAGAGTGAGAAAACAGATAGGGGATTTGTAAAAAGGAATTTGGAAATTAGTCCTTTGCTATGTGAAAGGTATTTGAGTAGGGACATACAATAAAATGTTAAGAAGCTATCTTAAGGGCTCAAATAGTCTCCCTTTGTTCTCAGATATATTTTACAGATGAAAACCTGGATAAAGTGTTGAATTGAGACAGATTTGTAACTCAGAAATAGAAGAAGAATAAGTGTGTAGTAAGTTGAGTTCCACTTAATTATAAAGAAATAAATATTTGTGGAAATTATGTAATGTCAACTAGAAAATAAATGAGTAATGAAAAATAGTACATTCTTTGTATTCAAACCCATAATGGCTTCAGAAAAAGAAAAATATTAGAAATGTCAGAGACAATCATGGATCAGTGAGCTGCATGTAATCTACTTGTGAATGCTTTAAAAAATTCTTTCAAACATGTCTGTATATTGCAAAAAAATAAATAAAAACAGTAATTAAATCTTTCAGCACTAACAAAAATAAGTGAAGACTATTACAGCAGCTCAAAATTAAGTGTGTATGTTTACTTGAGTACTTTAGTCTCTGTTCACCAATAGTCCACTAATATTAATAGTTCTAGTTTGTAGAATAATGGTTCAGTGGTAAAAAGATGTTACCATGAGGTAAAAATGGAGTCAATGATCATAAGTTTTGGAAGACGTGAGGGCCTTGAAGGGTCCCATTGTTCAAAATAATATTCTTCTCTGCTTTGACTGTAGCTAAAATTTATGTTCATTTTACTTCAATAATTCAAGATATTATTGTTATAAGGCCTAAATATGAATAATTGAGAATTCTGAAAAGGCTCTAATTAACTAATTAACAGTCATTAACAACACCAGCCCATATTACTTTAATCAAAAAACCTTCACACTAGGCTACAAACAACCAGTTCTGAGAGGGATAAAAGTGAGAAAATCTCAGGATACAGATCATGCAGCAGTATAACTAGATGAAAAATCACCCTGGAATTTATTTTCCTTATTTGCCAATTACTAGTTATGAGCTTTTTGATATGCTTCAATTTCATTATCTGTAAATGGGGATGATAGTATTTAATGGGATTATATATTAGGGATTACATGAGAAAATGCATTAAAATACTTGTCACAATACCTGGAAAATGTTTGGCACTCAATAAATATCAACAGTTATCATCATCATCACTATTGTCATCACCATCATCATCAGTGGTTGTGGTGAAGAAAGGGAACGCCAGGATTTAATAAAGCCATATTTGTAGATTACAAAGAATTGATGATATAATTACTGAAGAGAAACATCATATTGTTGTTTCTAGGACAACACTATCTATAAAGTAAAAAAACTCACAGAATGGGAGCAAACATTTGCAATACATAAAGAATTCTTATAACTCAACAACAGCAACAACAAATAACACATATTTTTAAATGAGCAAGTAGCCCAAAAATATTTGTATGTTACTCCAAAAATATACAAATGACCAATAGGCACATTTGTTTGACACCAATAATAATGAAGGGAATGAAAACCAAACTCACAATGAAATATTACTTCATACCCCTAGGATGTAGGATGGCTAGACTTAAAAAAAAAAAACAACTCAATAATTCAACAATATATACCATATCTGTATATATATCACTACAATCGAGATTTATATATCAGATATGCAAGGCTGGATCCATATTCAAAAGTCAATTCATGTAATTTATCATATCCATAAGGTAAAAATAAAAATCACCTGATTATATCAATAGATGCAGAAGAAGCATTTGACAAAATCCAATACCGATTCTTAACAAAACTTGTCCATAAACCAGGGATAGAAGGGAACTTCCTTAAATTGATAAGGAATATCTACAAAAAGCCTGCAGCTAACATTATACTTAATGTTGAGAAAGTCACAGCTTTCCCATTAAGATCAAGTAAAAGGCAAAGATTTCCCCACTCACCACCACCACTTCTTTTCAACATTGGATTAAGAGTCCTAGCTAATGTAATAAGAGAATAAAAGGAAATAAAATGTATACAGATTGGGAAAGAAGAAATAAAATTGTCTCTGTTCACAGTAATGTGACTCTCAATATAGAAAATTTGAAAGAATCAGGGACAGCAGGATGACTCAGTCAGTTAAGTGTCCAACTTTGGCTCAGGTCATGATCTCACAGTTCGTGGGTTTGAGCCCCGCATCAGGGTCTGTGCTGACAGCAATCTCAGAGCCTGGAGCCTGTTTCAGATTCTGTATCTGCCTCTCTCTCTGACCTTCCCCTGCTCACGCTGTCTCTCTCTCTCTCTCAGAAATAAATAAAAAATTAAAAAAAGAAAAAAGAAAATCTGAAAGAATCAATCCCCAAAACCATTTGGGGACTAATAAGAAAATAGCAAGATTTCATGGTACAAGAGTAATACACAAACGTCAATTATTTTTCTGTGGATGAGCAATGAAAAACTGAACATTGAAATTTAAAAAAACATACACATTAGCACCCTTATAGATGAAATACTTAGGTATAAATCTAATGAGATGTGTAAAAATTCTTTATGAATTAAAATACAAATGTATGGTGAAAGAAAATAAAGAAGAAAATACATGGAGCGATATTCCATATCACTGATTCCATAAATCATTGATTTATTTCTTCCCAGAAACAATATTGTGAAGATATTAGTTTCTCCCAAGTTGACCCAGAGATTCAATACAATGACAATCAAAATCCAATCAAGCTATACTGTGGTTATCTATGAGCTGATTCTAAAGTTTAGAGAGAGAGGCAAAAGACCCAGAATAATGAACATATTGAAGGAGAAAAGCAAAGTTCGAGGACTGACATTACCTAACTTCAAAACTTATAAAACTACAATAATCAAAAAGTGTGACATTGTTGAAAGAATAGACAAATAAATGAATGGAATGGAATAGAGACCCCAGATATAGCAGATATAGATCCACATACATAAAGTCAACTAATCTTTGACCAAAAAAAAAAAAGTGAAAGAAAAACCAAAGCAATAAAATGGAACAAAAAAAAAAAGTCTTTTCAACAAACTATACTAGAACAGTGAGACATCTACATGTAAGGGAAAAAAGACCTTGAAATAGACTTTACACCTTTCACAAAAATTTACTCAAACTGGATTATTGGTCTAAATGTAAAACGAAAAAATAAAAAACTCCCAGAAGATGAGATAGAATACTTTGATGACCTTGAGTATGGTGATGATTTTTTGGATACACACCAAAGGCACAATCCATAAAAGAAATAATTAATGAGTTGAAGTTTATCAAAATTAAAAACATATGCTCAGGGAGCCTGGGTGGCTCAGTCGGTTAAGCATCCGACTTCGGCTCAGGTCATGATCTCACAGTTCGTGGGTTCGAGCCCCGTGTAGGGCTCTGTACTGACTGCCAGCTCAGAGCCTGGAGCCTGCTTCAGATTCTGTATCTCCCTCTCTCTCTGACCTTTCCCTGCTCATGCTGTATCTCTCTCTCTCTCTCTCTCTCTCAGAAACAAATAAAAACATTTTTAAAAAATTAAAAAAAAAAACATATGCTCTGCAGAAGACAATTTTAAGAGAATGAAAAACAAACCAAAGACCAGGAAAAGATATTTGAAAAAGGCACATCTGATATAGAACTGTTATTCAAAATATACAAAGAACTCTTAAAACTCAACAATAAAAAAATGACATATTTTATAACTGAAAATTAGTATATTCAGCTCCCTTCATCTATTTCACCCATTTGTTTACTGATCTGCTCCTGGCAAGCATCAGTTTGCACTCTGTATTTATAACTCTGCTTCTGTTTTTCTTTTGTTGTTTCTTTGTTTTGTTTTGTTTAGGTTTCACATATAAGTGAAATAATATGATATTTGTGTTTCTCTGCCTCACATTTCATTCAACATAATACTGTCTAGGTCCATTCATGTTGTCATTAATGGCAAGATTTCATTCTTTTTTGTAGCTGAGTACTATTCTATTGTATATTTATACTTCATTCTCCTTACCCATTCGTCTATGAATGGGCACTTAGGTTGCTTCCATATCTTGGCCATTATAAATAATGCTACAATAAACATAGGGCTGCATATATCTTTTCAAATCAGTGTTTTTTTCCCCCTTTGGTGAAATACACAGCAGTGGAATTACTGAATCATATGGTATTAAAAACTGGGCCAAAACACCAGACACCTCATCAAAAAAGATATACAAATATAAAAAGATGTTCCACATCATGTTATAAGTAAAATGTAAATTAAAACAATGAGATATCACCCTATCCTTATTAGAATGGCCAAAACCTAAAACACCAAAAACAGGAAATGCTAGAGAAGATGTAGAGCAACAAGAGATCTCATTAATTTCTGGTAGGCATGCAAAATGATATAGCCACTTCAGAACTTAGTTTGATAGTTTCTTAAAAAACTGAACATACTCCTGCCATATGATATAGCAACTGCATTCTTGTAGTTACCAAGAAGATTTGAAAATTTATGTCCATGCAAAAACCTGCAAATTAATATTTATGGAAACTTTATTCATAATTACCAAAATGTGGAAGCAACCAAGTTGCTTCTTAGTAACTAAATGGATAAACTGGTACATCCAGACAATGGAATATTGTTCAGTGCTAAAAGCAAATGATCCATTATGCCATAAAAAGGAATTGAAGAATGTTAAATGCACATTAATACATTTTAAAAAGCTAATCTTAAAATTTACATACTGTAAGATTCCAGCTATATGATATTTTGAAAAAGGCAAACCTATGGAGACAGTATAAAGATGAGTGGTTGCTGGAGGAGGGAGGTGAAGGAAAGATGATAAAGCAAAGCACAGAGCATTCTTATGGTAATGAAAATACTCTGTACTTTAATGATTGAATTATGTCATTACACATTTGTCCAAACTCATACAAAGTATCACTTAAAGAGTGAACTATAAGGAAAACTATGGACTTTGGGTGATTATGATGTGTCCATGAAGGTTCATCAGTTTAGCAAATGTACTACTCTGGAGGGTTATGTTGATAATTGGAGGATAATTGGGGGTGGGGGAAGGAGTATATGGGAAATCTCTGTACTTTCTCCACATAGAAATATGTTTCTTTGCTGTAAACATAAAAATGCTCTAAAAAAATAAAGCATAATTTAAAAAAATATGATAACAGCAAATGCTGACTAGGATGTTAAAAAATATCCTGCAATCTTTATAAATTGTTCATGGAAATGTAAAATGTTGGAGTTACTTTGAAAAGCAGTCTGACAGTCTTTCAATTATACATAGAGTTACTATATCACTCAAAATTCCATTCCTAGATATAAACCTAAGGGAAATCAAAATATATGTCCACACAGAAATTTCTACATGAGTGTTTATAATAGTATTATTCATAATAAACAAAAGGTGGAAACAACTCAAATGTCTGTTATCAGTTGGATGGATAAAAATACATTATATCCATAAGATGGAATATTATTCAGTCCTAAGAAGGATTGAAGTGTCATTAAATTCTATAACCTGTATAAACCTTGAAAACCACAATAAGTCTAAGAAGCCAGTCACAAAAGACCACATATTATATGATTCCATTTGTATAACAATCTCTTTTTTTTCTTAGTTTATGGTCAAGGTGGTTTCCATATAACACCCAGTGCTCATCCCAGCAAGTACCCATGACAGTCTAAAACAGGGTAATCTATACAGAGAGTCGAAGTGGTTGCTTAAGGGTAGTTAGAGGAATAAAGGTAATAGCTAAAGACTTTGGGTTTTCTTTATAAGCTGATAAAACTGTTCTAAAATGGCTGTGGTTGAGCATATCATGAATAGACTAAAAATCATTGACTTTTACACTAAAGAAATAAATTTTATGATATATGAACTACATCTCAATAAAAGAAGTCAGTACTGGAATTGAGAGAAATAAATGTCCACGAAAGCCTCATTAAATGTATTTGAAATTATTATTATTATTGTTATTATTATTACTATTATCCTTCAATATGAGAACATAAATCACCCAAGTAGTAGGGTTTAATTTTGCCTAAATAAAAATAAAAATAAAATAAAATTTTGAGTATCTGTGCTTAAAGAAAATAAAGCTAAATTCTTCTGAAAAAAGAGAATGGCTTATGTATCCTCCATTCATATTTCATCCTTTCAGTTAACATTCTACATGAAAGGTAGTGTCTTTCTACATATTAAAAATCATATTACCTATAAAGCCATTCTACATAAATCAGTGAGAAATTATTTTACATATATCAGAAATGAGTGATACAAAGTGGTTCTTATAGTCTCCAAATCAAGGATAGAATCTAGAACCATTCCTTACTGGAGCATTTCACAAATGGGATTTGAGAGGATTTGTGCTGTCTCTGCACCACCACATTCAGTAGGGTTGAGTTAGTCATAAGCTTTATGTCTACAACTGTACTATGTACAATTTTACTTAGAAAGATTAAATCTGAGGTAAAAAAAAAACCTGAAATAATAGAGGTTAAATATATACCTCCCCTTTCCCAATGGAACAACTGCTGGAAACAGAAAAGAGAGCAGATTTATACATGCATGCAAACTACAGGGCAATTTACACACACGCAAAAAGAAAAAAATCTTTAGCCTTGGTTTCTGAGCAAGAAAAACATTTATTCAAGAAACAGTAAATAGAAATATATACTAGTCCAGGCACTGGCAATGATTTAGTTACTTATATTACTTTTTCTCTGATAAATAATGGAAAGAGAGTTATTTAAAATAAGAAAGAAGCTTTTTTAGTAGTTACAAATGAATTAGGAATTACCCTTAAAATAGCTGTGATACAAATTGATATATTATGCAATATCCTACGGCCAATTTAAATCAATTTTTATAAGTGTAAGTATATGTTGAGATTAAATGTTATAATACAATAATTTAATGTCAAATGAAATTATTTATGTTCCCACTGCATGAATGCAAACATTAAACAGTTGTTAAATACATTCAATATCTTTTGAAATTCTATAGCATTCACTACAGATTGATTATGCCTTGTACAATAGGAAAATGCTTTATTTTCTTGTAAGCAAGCAGTATCCAAGCAAAGCACCTTCATTTCTTGGGTAGTTAAGGAGATCCATAAGCACACATAAATAAGGTAAAGAATTATTCTAGTCAGGGAATCTTTAGTTACAAGGAACAACAACTTCAAGCTACTTATTTGAGTGGACATTATTAAAAAGAAACAAAGTAATTTTTAGATATTATAGCCAGACTTCAAATACAATCTGTAAGTTAGACTCTGTCACTTGTTCTATTTTCTCTCTTTGCAGTCCATCCATCTCTCTGCAGACAAACTTTCTCTATAAGGCTGTTAATTTTGGTCTTGCTCGAGGTCTGGTATTATAAGGGGTACTGTCATTGGCCTGTATCTATTTTATCTTATAGCCCAAGTGCCCAACACTCTTTTATTAAATATGTATTTGTAATTAAATTCAAATTTCCTGAAAAAGAAAATCAGATCATCCCACTTAGGATGAGGTGGATAGCCCTGGTACAGTCACCATGGGCAAAGCACAGAATACATGGCATTGGACATTGCAAGCCTACCTTTTCTGGTCTGTTATTCTGTTAAAGAAATCTAAGAATAGAGGTGCATACAGAAATGAAATAATAGACATCTTTAATATAACTATCAAACCAGAATATGAAAATTTCAGCAGCTACACAGCTGAGACCTCCTTTTGTTCTCCAATCCAAATTATAATATTTTTTTATTGGCAACATCTTATTTTTACTCAAGGGGCAATTAGGAAACAAAAACCTACCAGAAAAAAATATGTACTTGTCTGTATGTAAGTGTATACATATAAATGTTCTGTTGTGTTTTATTTCTTAGAAACTATGAACAAAACGTGAAAAGAATTGAACCCTTTTTTTAATCAAAATTTTTTTTAAGTTTCTTGTAATTTTTATCTTATACATTATGGTCATGTTGGTTTCCATATAACACCCAGTGCTCATCCCAACAAGGGGGCATCCTCCATGCCCATCAACCAATTTCCCCTCTCCCCCTCCCCCATCAGCCCTCAGTTTGTTCTCAGTATTTAGAGTCCCTTATGGTTTGCATCCCTCACTCTCCTTAATTATTTTTTCCCCTTCTTCCCCATGGTACTCTGTTAACTTTCTCCTACTCCACATATGAGTGAAAATATATGGTATCTGTCCTTCTCTACCTGACTTGTTTCACTTAGCATAACACTCTCAAGTTCCATCCATGTTGCAAAAAATGGCCAGATTTCATTCTTTCTCATTGTCATGTAGTACCCCATTGTATATATATAAACCACATCTTCTTGATCCATTTGTCAGTTGATGGACATTTAGGCCCTTTCCATGATTGGCTATTGTTAAAAGTGCTGCTATGAACATTGGGGTACACGTGCCATTATGCATGAGCACTCCTGTATCCCTTGGGTAAATTCCTAGCAGTGCTGTTGCTGACTCATAGGGGAGGTCTACCATTAATTTCTCGAGGAACCTCCACACTGTTTTCCAAAGCGGCTGCACCATTTATTTTCCCTCCAACACTGTAGGAGGGTGCCCATTTCTCCACATCCTTGCCAACATCTATGGTCTCCTGAATTGTTCATTTTAGCCACTCTGACTGGCGTGAGGTGGTATCCCAGTGTGGTTTTGATTTGCATTTCCCTGATGATGAGTAACGCTGAACATCATTTCATGTGTCTGTTGGCCATCTCGATATCCTCTTTGGAGAAGTGTATTTCATGTCTTCTGCCCACTTCTTCACTGGATTATTTATTTTTCGGGTGTGGAGTTTGGTGAGTTCCTTATAGATCTTGGATACTAGCCCTTTATCTGATATGTCATTTGCAACTATATTTTCCCATTCAGTCGGTTGCCTATTAGTTTCACTGATTGTTTCCCTTGCCGTGCAGAAGCTTTTTATCTTGAAGAGGTCCCAGTCGTTCATTTTTGCTCTTAATTCCCTTGCCTTTGGGGATGTGTCAAGTAAGAAATTGCTGCTGTTGAGGTCAAGGAGTATGTTTCCTGCTTTCTCTTCTCACATTCAGGTCCTTTATCCATTTTGAGTTTATTTTTGTGTATGGTGTGAGAAATTGATCTAGTTTCATTCTTCTGCATGTTGCTGTCCAGTTCACCTAGCACCGTCTGTTAAAGAGGCTGTCTTTTTTCCATTGGATACTCTTTCCTGCTTTGCCAAAGATTAGTTGGCCATACATTTTTGGGTCCAATTCTGAGTTCTCTATTCTCTTCCATTGGTCTACGTGTCTGTTTTTGCGCCAATAGCATACTGTCTTGATGATTACAGCTTTTTAGTAGAGGCTAAAGTCTGGGATGGTGATTCTCCCGTTTTGGTTTTCTTCTTCAATATTACTGTGGCTATTTGGGGTCTTTTGTGACTCCATACAAATTTTAGGATAATTTGTTCTAGTTTTGAGAAGAATGCTGGTGCAATTTTGATTGGAATTGCATTGAATGTGTAGAACGCTTTTGATAGTAATGACATTTTAACTATATTTATTCTTTGGACCCATGAGCTTGGAATGTTTTTCCATTTCTTTTGTCTTCTTCAATTTCCTTCATAAATTTTCTATAGTTTGCATCATAGAGAACTCCTATATCTTTGGTTAGGTTTATTCCTAGTTATTTTATAGTTTTTTGTGCAATTGTGAATGGAATCAGTTTCTTGATTTCTCTTTCTGTTGCTTCAATATTGGTGTCTAAAAATGCAAGCAATTTATGTATGTTGATTTTGTATCCTGCTGAATTCATGGATCCATCTAGCAGGCTTCTGGTGGAGTCTGTCAGGTTTTCTATGTAGAGAATCATGACATCTGCGAAAAGTGAAAGTTTGACTTCTTCTTTGCCAATTCTGATGCCTTTTATTTCCTTTTGTTGTCTGATTGGTGATGCTAGGACTTCCAGCACTATGTTAAACAGCAGAGGTGAGACTGGACATCCCTATCGTGTTCCTGATCTCAGGGGGAAAGCTCTCAGTTTTTCCCCATTGAGGATGATATTAGCTGTGGGCTTCACATAAATGGCTTTTATGATGTTTAAGTAAGTTCCTTCTATCTCGACTTTCTCAGGGGTCTTTATTAAGAAGGTATGCCATACCTTGTCAAATGCTTTTTTTACTGCATCTGTCGACAGAATCCTTTGGTTTTTATCTTCTCTTTTGTTAATGTGATGTATCACATTGATTGATTTGCAAATATTGAACCTACTCTGTAACCCAGTAATGAATCCCACTTGATCGTGGTGGGTAATTATTTTTATGTGCTGTTGAATTCGATTTGCTAGTATCTTGTGGGGATTTTTGCTTCCATATTCATCAGGCATATTGGCCTGTAGTACTCTTTTTTTTGCTGGGTTTCTGTCTGGTTTGGGAATCAAATTGATGCTGGCTTCGTAGAATGAGTCCATTAGTTTTCCTTACATTTCTAGTTTTTGGAATAGCTTGAGAAGAATGGTTATTAACTCTGAATTAAATGTCTGGTAGAATTCCCCAGGGAAACCGTGTAGCCCAGGGCTCTTATTTGTTGGGAGATTTTTGATAACCGATTCAATTTATTCACTAGTTTTGGGTCTGTTCAGATTTTCTATATCTTTCCGTATGAATTTTGGAAGTGTGTGTGCTTTTAGGAATTTGTCCATTTCTTCTAGGTTGTCTAGTTTGTTGGCACATAATTTTTCACAGTATTTAATTGCTTGTATTTCTGAGAGAGTGGTTGTAATAAATCCATTTTCATTTGTGATTTTGTCTATTTGGGTGCTCTTTCTTTTCTTTTTGAGAAGCCTGGATAGAGGTCTATCAATTTTGTTTATTTTTTTAAAAAAACAACTCTTGGTTTCATTGATCTGTTCAATTGGTTTCTGGGTTCTATGTTGTTTATATCTGCCCTGATTCTTATTACTTATCTTCTGTGCAGAGTTTGGGGTGTTCTTGCTGCTCTGCTTCTAGCTCCTTTAGATGTGCTATTAGATTTTGTATTTGCACGTTTTCTAGTTTCTTGAAATAGGCCTGGAGTGCAATGTACTTTCCTCTTAACTGCCTGTGCTGAATCCCAAAGAGTTTGTTGTATTTTCATTTTCACTTGTTTCCATATATTTCTTAATTTCTTCTCTAATTGCCTGATTGTCCCATTCATTCTTTAGTAGAGTGTTCTTTAACCTCCATGTTTTTGGAGTTTTTCCAGACTTTTTTCTGTGATTGATTTCAAGTTTCATAGCATTGTGATTTGAAAGTGTGCATGGTATGATCTTAATACTTTTATATTTATTGAGGACTGCTTTATAACCTAGTATGTGATCTATATTGGAGAATGTACCATATGCACTGAGAAGAAAATGAATTCCATAGCCTTAGGACAGAGTTATAAATATATATGTCAAGTCCACCTGGTCCAATGTGTTGTTCGGGTACATTGTTTCTTTAGTGATTCTCTGTCTAGTTGATCTATTCATTGCTGTAACTGGAGTATTAAAGTCCCCTGCAATTAGCCCATTATTGTCAATAAAACTGCTTATGTTTGTGATTAAGTGTTTTATGTATTTGGGTATATCCGTATTCGGTGCATAGACATTTATAATTGTTAACTCTTTATGATTCATAGACCCTCTAATTATTATATAATGCCATTCTTTATCTCTTGTTACTGCCTTTACTTTAAAGTCCAGTTTGTCTGATATACGTATAGCTACTCCAGCTTTATTTTGACTTCCAGTAACATGATATATATTTCTCCATCCCCTTACATTCAATCTGAAGGTGTCCTCAGGTCTAAAATGAGCCTCTTATAGACATAAAATAGATAGATCTTGTTTTTTTTTAAAGCCATTTTGATACCTTATGTCTTTTGATTGGAGCATTTAGTCCATTTACATTCAGTGTTATTATTTAAAAATATGGGTTTAGAATTATTTGGTTCACTGTATGATTCCTGCCTGTAGTGGTGTCTCTGGTACTTTGTGTTCCTTGCAACATTTCCATCATAGAGTCCCCCTTAGGTTTTCTTGTAGGGCTGGTTTCGTGGTGATGAATTCCTTTAATTTTTGTTTGTTTTGGAAAACCTTTATCTCTTCTTTCATTCTGAATGTCAGGCTTGATGGATATAGGAATCTTAGCTGCATGCTTTTCATGTTCATCACACTGAAGATTTCTTGCCATTCCTTTCTGGCCTGCCAAGCTTTAGTAGATAGGTTTTTTACTACTTTGATGTGTCTCCCTTTGTATGTTAGGGCCCTTTAATCTCTAGCTGCTTTTATTTTTTTTTATTTTATTTTTTATGTTTTATTTATTTCTAGGAGAGAGAGAGACAGCATGAGCAGGGGAGGGTCAGAGAGAGGGAGTCACAGACTCTGAAACAGGCTCCAGGCTCTGAGCTGGCAGTCAGCAGAAAGCCGGATGCGGGGCTCGAACCCACGAACCACGAGATCATGACCTGAGCGAAAGTTGGACGCTTAACCGACTAAGACACCCGGGCGCCCCCTAGCTGCTTTTATAATTTTCTCTCTTCATCCCTGTATTTTGCCTGTCTCACTCTGATGTGTTGTGCCAAAGATTGATTCAAGTTAAGTCTGAGGAGAGTTCTCTGTGCCTCTTGGATTTCAATGTCTGTTTTCTTCCCCAGGTTGGGGAAGCTCTCGGCTATAATTTGTTCAAGTACCCCTTCAGCCCCCTTCTCACTCTTTTTCTTCTTTTGGTATTCCTATGATACGGATATTGTTCCATTTGATTGAATCACTCAGTTCTCGAATTCTCCTCTCATGCTCCTGGATCAACTTATCTCTCTTTTTCTCACCTTCCTCTTTTTCTATAATTGCATCTTCTAATTCACCTATTCTCCTCTCTGCCTCTTCAATATATGCTGTGGCTGCCTCCATTTTATTATACACCTCATTTATAGCATTTTTTAATCATCATAACTATTTTTAAGATCCATAATCTTTTTAGCAATGGTGTCTGCTGTCTTCTATGGCTCTTACAAGCCCAGCGATTAATTTTATGATTATTGTTCTAAATTGCTGGTCATTTATATTGCTTATATCTGTTTTGACCAATTCTTTAGCTGTCACTTCTTACTGGAATTTCTTTTGAGGGGAGTTCTTCCATTTCATCATTTCTGTGTCTTCGCAGTTTTAAAAGGTTGTTATGTGCTCTGTACCTGTGAGTACCTCCATATTATAAGAGGCTCATAGACTGTCTAGGGTCTGTCTGTTCAGTAAACATTCTTTTAATGGTGTCCTTTGGTTTCTCTTGTTGTGATTTTGGTTATTTTATTTCCCACTCATAGTGATATTATGGACCCTCCACCATGTGTACTTTCGCTTGTTTCTGGAGGTAGCCTTGGAAAAGTAAACATACAAACAGGGAACAAAAGCACGCAAATTCACAAACAAATCAAACAAACAAGGAAACAGGGGAAAAAAGAAAAAAAAACACAAAACAAAAACAAGAAAAGACAAAGGAGAGTCTAAATGCATAAAACCAGAAATCCCAGCTACAAGTAAAAAGCATGGTGGAGGCAGTGCTGATGCAAGTGCATATACAAAGAGAATTTATAGGGGTAGAGAGAAAGAGAAATTGAACTTTGACCAGGCAGAGAGACTAAAAGGCTTAATTCAGAGAGAGAAAAAGGAGATACGGCAAGAGGTAAGGAGAAAAAAAATGAAGATAATGTTACTTTTAGAAACTATATAGTCTGATTATTTCAGAGAGAGAGAAAGGGAGGTAAAGAAGGAGGTGTAGAACATAGATCAAGAGAATGGATTAAATATGCCTGTTTAAGCAAAACTATAACCAGTATAACCAGTCCAAAGGAGAGGAGAGATAAGAATGAGATACGCGGGAGAGAACATATCTGAATAGCAAGAATTGATCTATACTTAATCACATCAATGCATTGGTGCTGGTCCTGGGAGACGGGCTGTCTGTTTCCGCAGCATATATCCAGGCTCTGGTAAAATAGCAGCTACTCAGGACAGATGGGCGTGGTTTGGTGTAGGCGGTTCTCGCCTCCACTGTGGGTCCTGTCGGCCGCTCCCTGAGGCCCTGCCTTGGTGGTTATGGGGAGAAAAATGGAGACCCCCTAGTCCCTTCTCAAGTCAGGTGTTCCAAAACACTTCTTTGGGTCTGATCTCACTGTGCCATGGGCACAGCCAAGGTGGGTCTCTTTCTGTCCCAAGACAAGGTTTTTCTCTTCTCCAGGTGCAGTTCTACAATTCCTCAGCTGCTCTATTTCTTCTTTTTGTCTCTCCACAGAAGTGGACTCCATCTCTTTTCCTCCCAGACTCTTGTGGTTCAGAGTCCTTTGGCTTCATCCCTTCTTTGTTTGAGAGATGCAGATGGGAAGTATGGAACTCCCTATTTCTTTGCCATCTTGCCACCAGAAATTGAACCTGTTTTTTGAATCATAGTATAAATTTAGACTTATTTGGAAAACATCCCTCAAAAATGTGCATCTGGCACACATTTATATTTCCAATCTCTAATTATTAGCATTCTCTTAAAGAATATGTAACTTTATTTAGATATATTGCTCTTCTCTCTTGCATTTGTCTACCTGTGTCTAAATTCCTATAGATGTACTGATAGCAAATTTACAAGGTGGGTATGGAATAACAAGGATCTGAAATATATATTGTTTTAACACTACGGAAGACTGATTTTTTAAAATCCAAAATGATAACTTGTCCGGAGTATCCTAACTTAGCAATGAACATTAAACTTTCTATAGGTTGCAGACTGTGTTGAGTGTGCCAGCACCTGTTTTTGGCTCTTGGCTAGTGAAAAGGTATAGAGTGAATCTACCAAAGTACTTTATGTGCATTCTCATCCTTCATGCTATTTCTGATTGCTCATGCTAATTTCTTTGCGTGTAATTTCCATCCTGTTTCTTATTTAAGACTCACTACAAATTCAATTCCTTCATGAATCTTATTCACAAACTCTTGCCCACAAGTATCTTCCCCTTTTTACTTTTTTAGTATCACTAATTATCTGTACACACACACACACCCCTTTTACTAGGTCTTATAGTATGCTTTGTTTCATTACATAAGCAAAACATTACATTGTTTTTCATTCAACAATTTTTAAGTTTTACTAAGGCTGGAATTTCTCTCTCTAAATCACTCTCTCCTCTATCTCTCATTCCTTTCTCCCTTTTAATTTTCTGCCTTAGGAAGTTAATGATAAAAACATATTTTCTGTGAATGCACTATGTGCCATAAAAGTACTAAATGATTTATTATTTTAAACTATTTAAAGTTTATTTATTTTGACAGAGAGAGTGAGAGAGAGAGCGAGCACGTGTGTATGAACAGGGGAGGGGCAGAGAGAGAAAGGGGGAGAAAGAGTTCAAAACAGACTCTGCTGGAACACATGAAGCATGAAATCATGTCCTGAGCTGAAACCAAGTGTCAGACGCATAACTGACTGAGCCACCCAAGAGCCCCAATGTGCTAAGTAATTTATATAATTTGTCATAGAATATGTGTTGAATAGCCACCAAATTAAATTGAAGTTAGTTGAAGATGATGTATCAAGTGTTTCCTTAAAACAGATGGCATGTTCTTCTAACTATATTTTATGGACTGAGTTATATACACTCAAAATCATAAGTTGAACCCCAATCTTAAATTTGACTGTATTTGGAAATAGAATATTTAATGAGGCAATTAAGATTAAATGAGGTAAAAAAAAAAGTGGGGCACTCATCCAATAGAAACAGTGTCCTTTATAAGAAAAAAGAGAGACACCTAGGGGATCTTTGGGTGGCTCAGTCATTTAAGCATCCAACTCTGGCTCAGGTCATGATTTTGTGGTTCATGAGTTCAAGACCCACGTTGGGCTCTGTGCTGACAGCTCAGCACAGAGCCTGGAGTCTGCTCCATATTCTGTGTCTCCCTCTCACTCTGCCTCTTCCCTGCTCACACTCTCTCTTTCTTTCTCAAGAATAAATAAACTTTAAAAAAGAGACAGATACCAAGTGTGCATGCACACATAGATGAAGTCATGTGGAGGACACAGGGAGGAGATGGGCAACTGCAAGTCAAGGGGAGAGGCCTCTGGAGAAACCATACCTGCTGGCATCTTGATCTGGGACCACCAGGCTCCAGATCTATAAGAAATATATATTTCTGTTGGTTAATCATTCCAGTCTGGGATTATTTTCTTATGTAGCACTAAGTTACTAATGCACAATGGTAAATATAAATAATCACACAAAACAGCCACCTATACATAGTATTTTTAGTTAGGTAATTTTTTACTCTCTTGGGAAAGGCTCCAGTTTTATTTAATTAAAATGATTCTGAATATTATTTCAAGAGCATATTTGGAATACCCATCTATCTCTGAAACATAGCTTATTGTTGTGTAGGGAAAAAAAGTAAAATATCTATTGATTTCAATAGAAAAGAAATGAGCATAAGAGCTGAAGGTATAAGTCTTCCATATACTTTTATATTCAAGTCCAGGCACTCAGGTAGTTTTTTGATAGATTTTTATATTCAGTCCCAAATAGATGTTGAATAGCATTAGGGCTGTGACAACAAAATTATGAGCCATTTCTGCACTGCCAAAGAGAATCAACCTGTCTCTTACGTTGAATAAGAAGCTTTTGAACTGGACTGTCCACCTCAGGGCTTCCTTGTTGGGTTGTTGAATATTTTTGTCAAGTTTCTGCATTATTTAAGTTCATTTTATGTTGATAATAAATTTATTTAAGGAATCCCTGTCTATATTAAAAATGAAAAAAAATCCTGCAAACAAAGAGATAAAATAAGTGACTCTCTTAAAAGTCTGGGCATTTGAGCTCTAAAAATAATGTGTGTATATTATATACATGAATACATATTCACATAGCACATGCATTACATAATTAGATTAATAACACAGGACCACATAAATTCCACCTAGATTGACTACTTTGACAAACTGATCAAACAAACAAATTCAGTCAAAGAATGATATAGCCAGGGAAACAAATAACTAGAGATAGAGAGAGACAGAGAGATATTTTGATTTCATTCATTACTAAATCCAGTTGAAAAGTATGAACTGATGGTATGTGTACACATGCCTTCAATAAGGTAGTTTGGGGGGCTATTGTTTTTGTCCTTTGGTATGGATATAAGAAATATGTAGTTGTCATTAACCCTCCACCAAGGTGGCATAACCTTGCCACTTTTCTGCTGAGTTTCTAAGTTATAGAAGTTTGGTGACAGTCACACCTTCTCTGTGAGTTGCTACATTTGAAAATTGCATTGTCCTTCAACATGACTAAATATATTGGACAGTGATTGAATGTCGTCTAGTGCTTATTAATATGCATGTTGTCATTTTTCATCTCAGTCATCACTGACACTTTGTCATTTATGTTACTATAAGCATTATATCGACTGAGTTGCTACATTTCAGACCTTCCCTTGCTTGCAAACTCATCAGAAATACAGGTCACCATCTTCAAGAAGCCATGCTAATAAAAAAAAAAAGATGGGTTTAAGATCGGTTGACTCCTTTCATCCTTTAAGATAGTATAGGAGAGAGCTACCAAAATTATAGTAAGAGGAAAAAATAGATTACATAAATAGAACTTTTTAATGGATTGTATCTAAGGGTACTGATTACAACATGAGAAGATTGAATTTCCTTTCTTAAAGGTAATTCAATAAAATGTTTTAAAATAAAATAAATAAAATAAAATAGTACTTCTAAGTCAGAGAGCTCTCATATTATAGTATTTCTTACAATTATGATTAATTATGATAGATAAGTAATATCATTCTTTGTAGGTAGGGAAAGTGAAGTTCAAATGTTTTTAATGATTTGCCTAAGAATGTAGTTTTAAATCTGAGGACTGACAATAGATCCCAGATCCTCATATCTTCCATGTGATGTTCCTCATCAGTGTGTTTTTCTATTTAAATTAAGTCCTATTTCAAAGACTTATTTCAAAGCATTCTTTGAGATTCTTAACATTTGAGATTATAAACATAACTTTTATGTCACCTGCTCAATATGCCATACCATCCTTTTCTTCCTACAAGAACAATGATTTTTGTTTTTGTTATCCACTTGCCAGCATAAAATCATGTGTTTGATTCAAGGAAAGCTGCCTGATTTTTACCTACAGATGGTGGATAAAATTTGGACCAATTCACTCATGGTAATTGCATCTTTCTTGCCAGTGATTGGATTAAGAATATCCATGTGACCAATCATCTATGGTTGAAGTCCTCTGATATGTTTTGGGGAACATTTTCCTCACTCCTAAGAAAAGAACACATTAAAACATTTCATGTGGCTGTTTGGAACACATTTTCACGTGGATATTTTCATATCATGACTGATGTTGAGAACTTAAATAGCTATCTTACTATGCAACTGAGAATGGAAACAACATCTGAAGGAACTCAAACTCAAAAATAACAGAGAAAGAATAGTAGAACTCTCACATAAAACTCCTGTGTCTTTATACTTTTAAATATTATATGACAACACATTTTATAATTAAAGCCAGTTTGAATAAAAGTTTTCTGTTATTTTCATTCAAAACATACTGACACATAAAAACTCTACCCAAGGATATTTTGCTAAATAATAACATAAGTAATAATTGAGTGTTGCATGTATTGTTTTGAAACATTACTAAAGAATTGGAGTAGGAATCATATAATGTACCTAGAAAGATCATCAGAGAAAAGGATATATTTTAATATTTGCAAAAGTATGCTCCATTGAACAGTTTTACAAGGAAGTTAGGGATAGACAAAAGGGGGAGGGGGTTTCCATTTCAGACACAATTTTGAAAAAGAAGTGGGTTAAAATGTCTTAACATGTTCCTTTACTGAGTATATCTGCAGCTATGCTATATAGTATATCATGACTCTCCAATATAAGTTTTAGTTTGGAGTATTTTTTGAACTTAGATAACCACAGAATAGTGTGTGTGTGTATGTGTGTCTGTGTGTGTGTGCATATCTGTGTGTGTGTGTGTGTATAATGTTGTGGGATGTTGTTCTCAGAAACATATTTTAGGAGAAAATGACAAACAAAAATTCAGAATGAGTATAAGACTGTTCAACATTTTGAGACCACTTAGTAGTATATTTGAAATTAGCACACTGGTCTGCTGATTTTCTGGCCAATACTATTTCAGTCATCAGTTAGCCTTTTCTTTAAGCAACCAAATAAAATATTGCTTCTATTCAAATGCAGATTTAATTATATGTATTTGATGATAATGATACAATTTTAGAGAGTATTCTTACATAGAAAGCGAATATCTTAAAAAGAGGGGCAGAGAAAGACACTGAAAAGGATATAAATTTGAAGTCATACAGATCTGGGTAACTATACTTAAATCAGATCAAATATTTTACAGTCAAAAGAGACAAAGAAAAACATTGTGTAATGATCAATTAATAAATCAATTTATAACAACAATATAATAAACAATATAATAAATTTTAATAAATGTGACCCTAACATCAGAGAACTTAACTATGTGAAGAAAATATTAGGCTAACTGAAAAAGAAATAAATGGCAATACAATGATAGTAGATGTTAGTATTCCATTTTCAACAATGAATAGATTATCCAGACAGAAAAACAATAATGTAACAGTGGACATGAACAACATTATAGACCAAATGGATCTAACAAACATATATGGAATACTCCACCAAAGAGAAACAGAATACATTCTTTTCAAGGGTACATGAAACGTTCTCCAAAATAGATTACATGTTTGGCGACAAAACAAGAAGACTTAAATTATATCGAGTACCTTTTCTGATCATATTGATATGAAACTAGAAATTAATAGCAGAAACATAAAACATTAAAAAATACATGGATATTAAACAATGTACACCTGAAAATCCAACGGTTCAAAGGATAAATTAAAAGGAAATAATAAAATATCTGGAGACAAATGAAAATAAAACATCAAAAATTATGGAATGCAGCGAAAGCAATTCTAAGGGTGAAGTTTATAACAATGAATACCTACAATAAAAAAGAAGAATCACAAGTAAACAACCTAATTTTACAACTCAAGGAACTACAAAAAGAAGAAAAATAGGAAGTCCAATTTTAGTAGAAGGGAAGAATAAAAATTAGTGAAGATAGAAAATAAAATAGAGACTAAAAATAATAGAAAAAAATAAGAGTTGATCAAAAAGGACACATTATAAATGGTGTCAGAGAAATAAAGAGATCGTATAAAAGCACTTTGAGCAATTATATGCCCACAAACTGAATAACCTAAAGAAAGGAGAAATTCCTGGAAACGTACAACATACTAAGATGAAAAGATGAAGAAATAGAAATTATGAACATAATATGAGGAAGGGAATTGATCAGTAATTTAAAAAACCCCAGCCAAGAAAAGCCCAGATTCAGATTGCTGCACTCATAACTTCTAGCAAACAAAGATTTTTCTTTCCTTGTCTTTAGCTTTTGACATTTAATTATAATGTGGTTTTTTTTTTAATATTTTTATTTATTTCTAGGAGAGAGAGGGCGAGCAGGGGAGGGTCAGAGAGATAGGGAGACACAGACTCTGAAATAGGCTCCTGGCTCTGACCTGGCTGTCAGCACAGAGCCCGACGCGGGGCCCGAACCCACCAACCGCAAGATCATGACCTAAGCGAAAGTCGGACGCTTAACCGACTAAGCCACCCAGGCGCCCCAATTATAATGTGTTTTGATGTGGATCTCTTTGGGTTCATCAAATTGGGAACTATCTAAGCTTCTTGGTTCTGGTTGTCTGTTTCCTTCCCCAAGTTAAAGAGGTTCTCAGCCATTATTTCTTCAAATAAGATTTCTATTCCTTTCTCCTTCTTTTGGGAGCCCTATAATGTGAATTATAGTCTGATGTTGTCCCATAAATCCCTTAAACTATCTTCAATTTTTTTTCATTTTCTTTTCTTTTCCCTCCTCTGATTGGTTAACTTTCACTGTCTTGATTCATTCTGCTGCTTTATCTAAGTCTGCTATTGAGCACCTCTAGTGTATTTTTCAGCTCAATTATTGAGTTCTTCAGTTCTAGGATTTCTGTTTAGTACTTCTTTATATTTTCCATATCTTTGTTAAAATATCATTCTGTTCACCCTGTGTTCTCTCCAAACCCTTAAGCATCTTTCTATGAGGCCAGCATTATCCTAATACCAAAACCAGGTAAAGACACTACTAAAAAAGAGAACTTGAACTCTTTATCAGGTAAGTTACCTATATCCATTTCATTAACTTTTTTATTTCTGAGATTTTTTTCTTAACTAACAGTGTTATATTAGTCTCAGGTGTGCAATATAGTGATTCAACAATTCCATACATCACCCAGTGTTCATCATAAATGCACTCCTTAACCCTCACACCTATTTCAACCATCCCCTCACCTCTTCCCCTCTGGTAACCATTAGTTTGTTCTCTATAATTAAGAGTCTGGTTTTTTTTCCTCTCTTTGTCTCTTTTTTTCTCTTTTCTCATTTGTTTTCTTTCTTAAATTCCACAATGAGTGAAATAATGTTATTTGTATTTCTTTGACTAACTGGTGGTATTTTGATAGAGATTGCATTATATGTGTAGTGTGCTCTGAATAGTATAACATTCTAACAATCTTTGTTCTTTTCAATCCATGAGTATGAAAGGTCTTTCCATTTGTTTTCTGTGTCATCTTCAATTTTTTTCATCAGTGTTTTAGTTTTCAGAGTAAAGGTTATTCACGTCTTTCGTTAAGTTTATTCCTAGCTATCTTATAGCGTTTTGATACAATTGTAAATGGTATTGATTCTTTAATTTCTCTTTCTGCTACTTCATTATTGGTGTATAAAATTGCAACACATTTTCTGTATATTTATTTTATATCCTGGAACTATACTGAATTCATATATCTGTTCTAGCAGATTTTTGATGGAGTCTTTACGGTTTTCTATGTACAATATCATGTCATCTGCAAATAGTAAAAATTTTACTTCTTCCTTACCAATTTGGATACCTTTTATTTCTCTTTGTTGCTTTATTGCTGTGTGTAGAACTTCCACTACTATGTTGAAGAGAAGTGAGAGTGGACATCCTTCTCTTGATCTTGACCTTGGAGGAAAGCTTTCAGTTTTTCCCCATTGAGGATGATGTTAGCTGTGGGATTCTCATACATGGTCTTTATTATGTTCAGTTATGTTCCCTCTAAATGTTCTTTGTTGAGGGTATTTATAATGAAAGGATGTTGTGCTTCGTCAAATGCTTTTTCTGAATCTATTGGAATGATTAGATGGTTCTTATCCTTTCTATTATTGATGTGATGTAGCACATTGATTTGCAAATATTAAACTACAGTTGCAGCCCAAGCATAAATTCTGTTTCATCGTGGTGAATGATTTTTTAATGTATTGTTGGATTTGTTTTGCTAGTATTGTATGGAGGATATCTGCTTCTGGGATGTCAAGGATATTGTCCTGTAGTTCTCTTTTTTAGTGGTGTCTTTACTTGGTTTTGGTATGAGGATAATGGAAGTTTTCCTTCCATTTCTATTTCTTTTAAATAGTTTGGGTATTAACTCTTTTTCGAATGTTTGGTAGAATTTACCTATGAAGTCATCTGGTCCTGGACTTTTGTATGTTTGGAGTGGTTTTGTTACTGATTCAATTCCTTTGCTCATTATCAGTCTGTTCAAATGTTCTATTTCATCCTTTTTCAGGTTTGGTAGTTTATATGTTTCCAAGAATTTATCTATTTATTTTATGTTGTACAATTTGTTGGCATGTAGTTTTCATAACACTCTATTATAATTGTATTTCTGGGAGCGCCTGGGTGGTTCAGTTGGTTAAGTACCCGACTTTGGCTCAGGTCATGATCTCACAGTTCGTGGGTTCGAGCTCCGCATCAGGCTTTGTATTGAATGCTTGCTCAGAGCCTGGAGCCTGCTTCGGATTCTGTCTTTTTCTCTCTCTGCCCCTCCTCTGCTCACGCTCTGTCTCACTCTGTCTCTCAAAAATAAATATGTAAAAAAAAATTGTATTTCTGTAGTGTTGGTTGTTATTTGTCCTTTCTCATTTGTAAATTTATTTATTTTAATCCTTGCTCTTTTTTTCATAATAAGTCTGGCTAGAGGTTTATCAATTGTATTGATTTTTTTCAATGACCCAGATCCTGGTTTCATTGATCTTTTCTGTTTATTTCTTTTGTTTTTTAGTTTCTACATCATTTAATTCTACCCTAGTCTTTATTATTTCTTTTTTTTGTTGTTGGTGTTAAGCTTTACTTCTTGTTCTTTTTCTAGCTCCTTTAAGTGTAAAGTTAGGTTCTTTATTTGAAATTTTTCTGAGATTTTTCTTCCTTTTTGATGTAGACCTGTATTGCTGTATACTTCATTCTTAGAACCACTTTTGCTGCACCCCAAAGGATTTGGACTTCTGTCCTTTCATTTTTTGTTTGTTTGTTTGTTTCCATGTACTTTTTCATTCCTTTTTTGACTTCTTGGTGGATGTATTCATTGTTTAGTAGTGTGTTATTTAACCTTTATGTATTTGTGGTCTTTCCAGATTTTTTCTTGTGGTTGACTTCTAGTTTCATAGCATTCTCGTCAGAAAATGAGAAAACTATCTTACTTATAGAAACTATATAGGGATTAAGGAGTACACTTGCTTATAAAAACTATAGAGAAAAAACTGATAGTTACCACAAGGAAGGTGGGTGGGGTGGATGGGTAAGATAGGTGATAGGGATTAAGGAGTACACTTGTTCTAATGAATGTTGGGTGTTGTATAAAAGAGTTGAATCATTTTATCATACACATGATACTAATATTATGCTATATAATATAGTAATAATATATAATATAATATTACACTGTATAACTGGACTTTAAATTAAAAAAAAAACAAGAAAAAGTGCATAGTATGACTTTGATCTTGGATTTGTTGAGGCTGGTTTTATGGTCTACTATGTGATCTATTCTGGAGAATGTTCTATGTACACTTGAAAAGAGTGTGTATTTTGCTGTTTTATGATGGAATGTTCTGAATATGTCTGTTAAATCCATCTGTTCTAGTGTGTCAATAATGTCATTGCTTCTGTGTTGATTTTCTGTATGGATGATCTGACAATTGATGTAAGTGGGGTGGCAAAGTGTCCTCCTATTATTGTATTTACATCAATCGGTTCCTTTATGTTTGTTATGGACACTTTTATGTGTTTCGGTGCATAAATATTTATAATTTTTATACTTCTTGATAGATTGTCACCTTTATTATTACACAGTATTCTTTGTCTCTTGATAGTGTTTGTTTTAATGTCTACTTAGTATGATGTAAGTATTGTTACTCTGGCTTTCTTCTGAAATCCATTTGCATGATACAAACTTTTCCATCCCTTCATTTTAAGTCTGAAATGAATTTGCTATAGGAAGCATATAGATGGATCTTGTTTTTTATCCATTTTGTCACCTTATGTCTTTTGATTGGAGTGTTTAGCCATTTACATTCAAAGTAATTTTTGAGATTTTGTGAGATTCTTCACTGATTTTTTTTACAGCAATATTCGTTTTGGCTGCTTTTGTGTTTTTTACTTTTATACGGTCATTTGTTTTCTCATTTCCACCTCGATCTCCTTTAATATTTCTGTCTTGGCTGGCGTAGTGGTCAGAAAGTCCTTTAGTTTGTTTGCTTGGGAAACTATCTCTACTTCTATTTTGAATGATAGCTTTGATGGATAGAATATTCCTGGCTCAGATTTTCCCCATTCAGGACTTTGAATATATCATGTCATTCACTTCTGGCTTCTACAATTCTGCTGAAAAATCCCATGCTAGCATTATAATCCCTTGTAATTTACTGTCTTCTTTTGTCTTGTTACTTTTAATTTTATTCTTTATGACTGTATTTCATATTAATTACGATATTTTGTGCTGTGGATCTGCTTTTGCTGATTTTGATGGGGGTTCTCTATGCCTCCTAGATCTATCTGTTTCCTCCACTGATTGAGGGAGTTTTCAGCCATTATTTCTTCAAATAAATTTTCTGTCCTCTTTTCTCTCTCTTCTTTTTCTTCTGTCAATCTTATCATATGAATGTTATTACACTTGATAGTGTCACTCGGTTTCCTAGATCTATTCTTATTTTATGTAACTATTTTTACTCTCTCTTGATCAGCTTGATAATTTTCCATTACCTTGCCTTCTAGGTCAGTAGTTCATTCCTCTGCTTCCTTCAGCCTACAGTTCATTCTATCAAGCATGTTTATCATTTAGTTTATTGAGCACTTTATCTCTACTATATTATTTCTTGTATCTGTGTTAAGGATTTCATTCATATTTTACACTCTTTTCTCAAGTCCACTGAGTATCCTTATGACCATTGTCTTAAATATTCTATCAGGTATATTACTTATATCTGTGTTGCTTAGATCTCCAGCCATGGCCTTGTCCTTTACATTCATTTGCAACAAATTTCTCCATCCTCTCATTTTGGCTAAGTCTCTGTGATTTTTCTCTGTGTTAGAAAAGCTACCTACATCTGTTCTCGAAGGTACTGGCCTTATGAAGAAGAGGACCTGTATGTCCTGCTCTGTAGTGTATCCTGTTCCTTAGGGTCTGACACTTCCACAAGTGTCTCCAATGTATGCTGCATGTTCTCTACTGTTTTGTCCTGACCATTTTGTCCTTCAGGTCAGTTGACTATAGAATCTCTCTTTACCTGGTGAGTGCAGTATTTGGTCCCTGGCATGAATGTAGTATGTTTTAACCAGTTGTGCTGTTGTCTGTTTTTGAAATGCCACCTGTCAACACTGCCACTGGAACTGAGGCATTGCAAAACTCCCAGGTCAAGAGACATGGTGTAAGCAGGTGTTTGGGCCAGTCTTCTGAATAAGGGGATCTGGCTTGCTTGGACTGAGTCAAATGTGACTGGGAAGGTCAGTTGCACCAGAATGTGGGGTCTTAATGTAAGCAAGTTAGGTAGGAAGTGTAAGCGCTGTGCTGGTTACTAGAGGTGGCCCTGTTCTTATGCTGAAGGGCATGGATAGGAAATGGCACCTTCCATTTCCTTTGTTCCCAGAGAGGTGTCTCCATGGATTCTACCTCTCTGGTACATACTCTCAGATGAACAAATAACCTCCACACTGTGAGCCCCAGGTGCTCTTCAGATTGCTATTTCCACCCTCTATGTCTGCGGATTATTTGCTCTGCCTTCTCTCCAAGAGGAGGATGATGTTTTCCAAGCTTTATTCTAGCCAACACTGTTGACTTTTAAAACTTGAAGCTTTCAACCCCACTGATTGCAATAACTCATGAAATTCAGCCCCTCTTGAATTCTAAGACAATTGCTATGGGGACTTGTTTTTCTTGTGTGTTTCCCTGTGTGCTACTCTTCTTATTGCCCTTCTCTGACTGGCTTTCTCCCCACCACAGCAACCATAATCTGTTTCTCTCCTAAACTGTGTGTTTGAACTTCCTACAGTCTTCAGTGTGGTCTGTAGACTTTAGTTGTGCCTTTAGTTGTGAAGATTTTTTCTGCAAGTCTTCAGGTCAATTTCTGGGATATTTAGGATGATTTGATAGTTATCTTGCTGTGTTCTTGGGAAATGGCAAGCCTAGGGTCCTCCTATTCCACTGCCATCTTCCAACCTTTTCCTGAAATTTTATCTTATTCTTTCATTTGGAACATATTCCTCTGTTTCATCATTTTGTTTGCTTTTCTTTGTTGGTTTCTATACTGTAAATGAAACAACCACCTCTCTCAGTCTCAAAGAACTAGTTTTGTATAAGAGATGAAATTTTTGTTCAGCCCTCCCTCTGCTCTTGGTTATCACTAAAACTTCTGTGCTTGTCCAGATACCTTATTATATTTTTTGTACCTCCCAGTAGTTGAAGATGTGCCACGACCTTTCAGTGTACCAAAGAGGAGGATTTCAGCCCCTAAATTCAGGCTCATTAGAAGCCCGAGCCTTAGGCAACAGCTTTCAAATATATGCAAATATAACAGCCCTGAGGTGCTGCAAGCATAAGCGCCACTGGTCACGAGAGCCAGGCATTGTGGAGGTATTCCCTGCATGTCAATCACAAAAACCAGGGTTCCATATGAAAGCATAATCTCCTTTATGGGAGATACTGGTGATCTGAAGCAAAGCAGAGGAAGAAAGTCATGATGAAAGAAAGAGCACCAAGTACAATCTACATTCTTTAAGAGCAGCTCCGCAGATCACTAAATGTGTGCCAAATCTAAAGCCTTACTCTTGGTCAAATTCTCCAGAACAAGCAAAGTGGCCTCCTTTACACAATACTGAGAGGACAGGAAAATGTGCCTCAGTCCACTGTTTGTTTAGTGTCCTGGGAGTGGTAGCCTGCCACAGGCTTTCCCTCTGATTATCATAACCTTTTAAGACCCAGGAATGCAAGCCCTTCTTGGCACCAGAGTCAGGTAAACAAGAGGTGTCCACTATAAAAACTGGGCACCAGACATGTCAAGCTCCCCTTCAGGAGACAGTAGTTTTCTGGAGCATGGCAGAAGGTGACCACAGAATGCCCATTCCTAAGGTCTCTTGAAAAGAATACAGTTGGTTTCTAGAAGTGTGTTTAATTAGAAACCTTTCCCTCAGACAGCAATCATAATAATAAGCTAATAGACCTTTTCCATAGAAAGAGAAAGTTCTTGGGTCTGTTGCTTCTTGCTGTTCTCTGGGGGTGGTAACTATTTTAGAACTCTTTCCGTATTAGTTACAGTCCTAGGGGCCCACAAGCATAAGCCTCACTGGTCACCAGGCAATGCAATTTAGAGATGGTTTCTTTCTTTTTTTTATATATTAAAGGGCTTTATTTATTTTTTTAATTAATTAGTTTATTTTTAATTGATATCTAAGTTAGTTAGCATAGAGTGCATTAATGTTTTCAGAAGTAGATTCCAGTAATTCATCCCATATGTATGACACCCAGTGCTCATCCCAACAGTCCTCCTTAATGCCCCTTACCCATTTAGTCCATCCCCCCACCCAGAGCCCCTCCAGCAACCCTCAGTTTGTTCTCTGTATTTAAAAGTCTCTTATGTTTTGTCCCCCTCCCTGTTTTTATATTTTTTGCTTCCCTTCCCTTTCTATTTTTTTAAAATAGTTTATTGTCAAGTTGGTTTCCATTTAACACCCAGTGCTCATCCCCACAAGTGCCCTCCTCCATGCCCATCTCCTCCCTCCACTCCCATACCCATCAGTCCTCAGTTTGTTCTCAACATTCATGAGTCTCTCATGCTTTGCCTCTCTCCCACTCCCCCACTATTTTTTCCCTTCTTCTCCCCCATGGCCCTCCGTTAAGTTCCTCCTAATCCTCTTATACGTGCAAACATATGATATTTGTCCTTCTCTGCCTGACTTATTTCGCTCAGCATAACACCCTCAAGGTCCATCCATGTTGCTACACATGGCCATATTTCATTCTTTCTCATTGCCATGTAGTATTCCATCGTATAGATAAACCACATTTTCTTGATCCATTCCTCACTTGATGGACACTTAGGTTCTTTCCATGTTTTGACTATTGTTGAGAGTGCTGCTATGAACATTGCGGTACATGTGCTCCTATGCACCAGCACTCCTATATCCCTTGGGTAAATTCCTAGCAGTGCTATTGCTGAGTCATAGGGGAGTTCTATTGTTAATTTTTTGAGGAAACTCCACACTGTTTTCCAGAGGGGCTGTACCAGTTTACATTCTCATTTTAGAGGTGTTTTCTACTGGTGGTCACAAAAATCAGGGCACTAAACATGGGTATGAGCTCTTTTCTTAGTGACACTGATTATTACAGAGCCATGAGACGAGTTATGCAAGCTTCTCTGGCCTCCATAATCAGGTGATCAAAGAACATCCCTTGTCTGGCAACCACAAATATCAGGCCACTAGATGAGTGTAAAGGTTCCCTTCTGGGAGATACTGGTGCTCTAAAGCAGGGAGAGTGCAAAGACGGTACCTAATAGTCTTTGTCCCTAGAAAGTGTTCTGGCAGGCTCCTAAATCTGTGTATTAAATTAAATGCTTTCTTCCCAGGCCTAGTTTTAATATAAACAAGTGATTCCCTCACCTTAAGTCTGGGCATGATCGGCTGCCTCTGAGCTGGGTCCTGGGGTAGGTCGCCTGAGCATGCTAGCCTTTTAAGAGGCATTTCTCAAATTACTACCATTTTGTAGGTCTCAGAGTGTGAGACTGTTAGTTTAAAAATTTTTTAAATGTACTGGGGACCTGTCTCCCAAGTACGTGTCTTAAAAGACGGAGCACCTAATATGGGATTTGAACTCTTACTCCTCAGGTAGAAGCTGTGGTTTTTGAGTTATCTCTTCATTGTAGGTGGTCACATCAAAGTTGAAGCCTATAGAAAATTGTATTTCAGCCTCTCCTACCCAATTTGATGTTCCTTCCTTTTCATTTTCTCAATGTGTAGTCATCATTTAGATAACTTTTAGGTTTTTATAGAAAAAATTACTCCATATGTAGCTGTACAGTCCATGTGACCATGGGAAGAGGTGCGTTTAGAATTTTCCTGTGTCACTATCTTAACCAGAACCCTAAGCTATTTTCATACATATATATAGATATATAGATATAATGTTAATAAATTCCCTCATAAATTGTTAGAATTAGTAAACAAGTTCAGCAAACTTTCAGGATACACAATCAATAAATAAAAATCAAGTATATATCTAAAGCCTGAAGTGAACAAATCAAAATAAAACATAAAATATAACCATTTTAATAAAAATTTTAATAAAAAACAATATCAAAATAAAGTGTAAAAAATAATTTATTGAAATAACGTTAGAGGTATAAAGTAGTAGTAAAATTAACAAAAAAGTTCAAAGCACATATTCTGAAAACCATAAAACTTGTTGAAGGAAATCTAAATAAATGGAATGTTCAAAAATCAGTAGATTTCATATTGTTAGCATGCTAATACTCCCTAAATTTATCTTTGGATTCAATATAATCCACATAAAAATTCTAGTGGAATTTTTGCAGAAATTGACAAATTCGTCCATTAATTCATATGAAAATTCAAAGGGCCAAATAGAAAAAAAAAATATGTAGCAATATGGATGGAACTTGAGGGTGTTATGCAGAGCGAAATAAGTCAGACAGGGAAGGACAGATATCATATGTTTGCACATATAGGAAGATTAGGAGGAACTTAACGGAGGACTGTGGGAGAGAAGAAGGGGGAAATGGTGGGGGAGAAAGAGGGTGGCAAACCATGAGAGACTCTTGAATGTTGAGAACAAACTGAGGAGTGATGGGGGTGGGGGGAGGCAAAGGGGGGGTGATGGGCATGGAGGAGGGCACTTGTGGGGATAAGTACTGGGTGTTATATGGAAACCAACTTGACAATAAGCTATTAAAAAAAAAAAGAACAACATTGAAAGAGTCACATTGCCTAATTTCAAACCTTAACTACAACACAACTTTAACCAAGACAGTGTAGTTTTAAGATTCTTTCATAGAATATGGATAAATATATAGATACACAGAATGGAATTGAGAGTCCAGAAATAAACCCACATATCTATGGTAATTATTTTAGTGTTTATTTAAAATCACTTTATTGACATATGATTGACATGTAAAAAATCACGTATATTTAATGTATACTACTTGATGAGTTTAGGGATTCATTAAATTTCCACAATCAAGGTCATAGATATATCTATAGTCCCCTAAAGTTTCCTCTTGTTTATTATTATTAGTATCATTATTACTAGTATTATTATCTGTACATAAGTGTGTGGTAAGTAAACTTAACATAAGATCTACCCTAAGCAAATTTTAAGTGCACAATACAATATTGTTAGCTCTAACCACTATGCTGTGTAGTAGATCACAAGAACCTATTTATCCTGCATAACTAATTTTGGTCAATTCATTTAAAAGAAAGATGTCAAGACAATTTGATTAGGAAAAAATTTGTAACATACTGTAAAATTTTTAACATATGGTGATGGGACAACTGTATATTTATCTTCAAAAGGATACAGATGAAAGTCTATTTTGTACCGTATACAATAATTAATTCACAATTAATCAATGTCCTAAGTGTAAGAGCTAAAAATATAAATCCTTAGGAGGAAACATGTGAAATTTTGCATGACCTTGGTTTAGGCAATGAATCTTTAAATATGACACCAGAAACACTAGTAACAAAGTAAAAATGATAAATTGGACTTACCAAAATTAAAATGTTCTTTGCCTCAGATGGCATCATCAAGAATGTGAAATGGGTACATTTCCACAAAATGAACAAAAATTTTGCAAATCATGTATGTGACAATGGACTTATATTTACATTATATAAAGGATATTCAGAAGACTGTAATAAAAATATAAATAATCCAAATACAAAATGACCAAAGGAGCAATACAAATGGCCAATAAGTGTAAAATAAACATCCTCAATGTCATTATTCAGCAGGAAAATTCTAAATAAAAACACATACTACTTCCTACATACTAGGATGGATATGTTGAAAAAGACAAGTGTTAGGGAGGAATGGAATCTTCATATGATGCTAGTGAGAATGTAAAGTATTCTCAGCACTTTGTAAAACAGTCTGGTCTGGTAGTTCCTGGAAATGTTATACACTTAAACTATATGATTCAGCAGTTCCACTCCCAGGTACATATATACCTAAGAGAAATAAAAACATATGTAAAACATGCAAAACAACCTAAATGTCCATTGACTGATAATGGGTAATGCAATGTAGTCTCTCCATATAATAGAATATTACTCAGCAATAAAAATAAATGAAGTGAGGACATACACTACAAAATGGATAAACCTTAAAAATGTAATGCTAAGTGAAAGAAGCTAGTCACAAAATATCACATAGTATATAATACCATTTTTATCAGATGTCAAATATATGTAAATCTATAAAAGCATACAGTAGATTAGCGGTTTCCTAGGGCTGGGTTCCAAGATTAGAGAGAAATAAGAGTGTTTGGTAAAGGGTGAGGGGTTCATCTTAGAAGTTATGAATATGTTCTAACTTGATTGTGGTAATGATTGCTCAACTCTGTGAATATACTATATGATCCTGGAGAATGTCAGTGTTTATGTATCAAGTATCATATAGATGTACTACAATGATTTTTTATACAAAAATACTATCAGAAAAAAATCTGTAGACATAAAAGGTTAGTCTGAAAAATAAATTCATAAATACATATAATGTAATACTTGTACTAAATGTGTCATAAAGGTAAACCTTAAAGTAAAATTATCTTTATTTTAAAAACATTTTTAATGTTTATTTATTATTGAGAAAGAGAGAGAGAGAGAGTTTGAGTAGGAGAGGGGCAGAGAGAAAGGGAGACACAGAATCCGAAGCAGGCTCCAGGCTCTGAACTGTCAGCAAAGAGGCTGATGTGGGGCTCAAACCCACAAACTGTGAGATCATGACATGCGCCGAAGTCAGACACTTAACCAACTGAGCCACCCAAGCACCCTTAAGTGAAATTATCTTTAAAAGGGACCAATTGATATAACTCAATCCTTGGGGCCCATACTGCATCTGTATCCGGTGAATAAAACTAATTTTGCCAGTGAGGGTGTAGAGTTAAACAAAACTTTAAGAACATTAAAATATGATTTGATAAGACTCAGATAAATAAGTAATGTCTTTAATGAATCTTAGAAGTTTGTAACATTGAGACCTTCAGTCAGTTGTGAAACTATTTTAAGATTTTGATAAGAAAAAGCAAACAAATTTTTTAAAATGTTTTTATTTATTTCTGAGAGAGAGAGAGAGAGAGATAGCATGAGCAGGGGAGGGTCAGAGACAGAGGGAGACACAGAATCTGAATTAGGCTCCAGGCTCTGAGCTAGCTGTCAGCAAAGATCCTGATGCGGGGCTCGAACCCACAAACTGTGAGATCATAACCTGAGCCGAAGTCGGACGCTCAACTGACTGAGCCACCCAGGAGCCCCCAAATAAAATGTGTCTTGTTAGATTGCAACACTAGCCTATCCTTACACTTACTCTCTTTGTATCAACTCCTGTACCTAGGTTTCCCACTAATCAGTTATCTGGCTATAATATATTTATAAGATAAATAAATTTTTATCTATTTATATTTGGTGTATATTTTTTGGTAGATTGATAAATTCATAGTATGTTATTCATTCTGAATGCCTATGTGTACATTATAATTATTAGTAAATGTTTAAGAGCAGTTAAATATTTTAGAATACTTTAAGTCGAATGATCAGTTGAATATAAGGCTTATTTTCATGAATATAGGTTAAATTATTTAATGGAAGTAGCATTTAAACTTAACCGGATAACTTTTTAATGTCCTTGACTATTTTTCAAAGAGTAAGCAGCTCCCATGCTCCCCACTATTTAATATGTTTAAATCTCATTTTAATTTTTGAGCATTTTTCACAATCATAATAATATGCTTAGATTTACACTCTGTCTATAGACAATATTCTGGGAAATAATTCTAAAGAAAATTTGAGTGTTAAGAACTAAGTTGGTTGCTTCAAAGATTTACTTGAAAAATTGCTACAGGGACGCCTGTGTGGCTCAGTCAGTTAGGCATCAGCTCAGGTCATGATCTCAGGGTAGTGAGTTTGGGCCCCTAATCAGGCTCTGTGAAGATGGGACGGGCCTGCTTGGGAATCTGTCTCTCCTCTCTGCCCCTTCCCCGCTGTGCCTGTGCTCTTTGTCTTAAAATAAATAAATAAATAAATAATCTATTTTTTAAAATATTTTTTATTTTTATTTCAAGGAGAGAGAGAGAGACAGCGTGAGCAGGGGAGGATCAGAGAGAGAGGGAGACACAGACTCTGAAATAGGCTCCAGGCTCTGAGCTGGCAGTCAGCACAGAGCCCGACGCGGGGCTAGAACTCACGAACCCCGAGATCATGACCTAAGCGAAAGTCGGACACTTAACCGACTAAGCCACCCAGGTGCCCCAATAAATAATCTTTTTTTAAAAATGCTATATATTTGGAGACATTCATCCAGAACCATGTATTTAGAGCTTCATAAGTGTCAAGAACTGTACTTGTCAGCTATCCTCATTCATGAAAAAAAATAGTTTATAGGTATTCTCTCTCTTATTAAAAATTTGAATTTTTAAAAATGTTTTTTTTTTTTTAAATTTATTTCTGAGAGAGAGAGAGAAAGAAAGATAGCGTGAGCAAGGGAGGGTCAGAGAAAGAGGGAGACACAGAATCCGAAGCAGACTTCAGGCTCTGAGCTGTCAGCCCAAAGCCCGACGCGGGGCTGGAACCCAAGAACCGAGATCATGCCCTGAGTCGAAGTCAGACGCTTAACCAACTGCGCCACCCAGGTCCCCCATCTCTTTTTAAAAATTTTAATGCATAATCAAAATCAGCTAGATATTTTAGATGATTTGCATTTCACAGTGGTATACCTAAATCTTTGATGTCTGAGACCCATATTAGAGTCATGGTTTAAAGCCTTTAGAACATAACTTTCCATAATTAAAATCCAGGGAATTGCTTTATTGCTAGATCACCTTAATTTTATTGCTCTAGTTCTCTAGTTTGTTACATTGTTTACCAAATAATGCAATAAAGAGTGTAAGTTCATTATTGTGTTTTATAAATAATAGGATAAAATGTGAAATAAAGCAATAAAAATAATCAATGGAAAAATAATTTAATTATGAATGCCAGTATACTTTGACTACTTAGGCAATGCACCTTTGAAAAGCAAGTAGCTTGAAGTGATTGAATGCACTTGGAGAAAATGTTTTGTACTAAACTTGAGGCATGTTCTTTGGGTGAAAAAATATATATTCGGTTTATTGAAGCCTTCTCTCTCTCTTCTCTCTCCCTTTCCCTCCTTTCTTAATGTGATTTAAAAACAATGACTTGAAATGGGTAAGATTTCTTTGGAAGATCCAGGATTGAATAGTCTAGGCATAACTATTTGTCTTTGGCTATTGAATAGGAAAAGAGGGTGTATTTCCATTTCATTCATGAGCTTCTTCTTCCTCCATGTATCATATTTCCCTACAATGGGGACTGATGTTTATATACTGAATCTACAAGCTGAGATCTTTTTACCAGTAGAAAAATTAAAACTCTTCATCAAAGGAACTATATTTTCAAATGAGGAATATACATGTTTAAGAGCACCTATATCTGAAAATGTTTATGAAACATTTTGGGTTTTGTGAAGATGCACTTCCACTTGCTGCTGGAAAATCCTGAAAACTTTTTGTCTAAAAACATACATCTGACTATCAGATTAAAATAGCATGGAAAAGAGAAATGATTTCTTCGGGTTAACATCTAGTTATATTTGGAGCTAAACACACATTTCTTGATATCCATAAATTTTAATGTTGAGTGCTTTTCCTTTAAATTATACTGTTAGTTTTTCCAATTGCTAATTCATGTTCTTTAATGCCTCAACATACCTATTTTTATTTATTTATTTTAGCTTTATTTTTTAAAATAGTTTATTGTCAAGTTGGTTTCCATATAACACCCAGTGCTCATCCCCACAAGTGCCCTCCTCCATGTCCATCACCCCCTTCCCCTCTCCCAACCCCCATTTTGTAAATCACATTTGAAAACACAGAGCAACCTCCTAATTTATGCGAAATTAATTTGGGGATCTACATGATACATTAACTTCAATATATGTTATGTATAATTTCTCTTCAATGTTTCCAGTGTCAGATTGCTCAATAATAATTGTTGAGAACATTTACATGCAAAACTTTGCACCAGTTCTGCAGACAGGATGAAAATAATACATAAATGACAAAATCAGTGACCTCATGGAACTTATTATCCAAAACGATAGTTAGCACACATGCAAATGCTTCAATATTCTATAGCATTTAAAGGAAAGCCATAAACAAATGCAAAGGATAAATAAAAATTACCAAATTTTATATAGCTCTGTCATTCAGTTAATAGTTTTTGCAAACGCTTATTTATTTTTGAGAGATAGAGACAGTACAAGTGTACAAGCAGGGGAGAGGCAAAGAGAGAGGGAGACAGAGGATCTGAAGCAGGCTTTGCACTGGCAGCAGAGAGCCTGATGAGGGGCTCGAACTCATGAACCATGAAACCATGACCTGAACCAAAGTTGGATGTTTAACCAGCTGAGCCACTCAAGGGTCTCATCATTCACTTAATATTTTAAGTTTCTACTGTGTTTTAGAAACTCTTATTGCCTGGAAATACAATAGTAAAGAAGTTGAATATGGCACTTATACCATAAGGAATTTACAATCCAGAAAAGAACAAACAAAAATAATCTTCACAGTGTGATAAGAAATAATTCACAATATTCTGTGACAGCACTAGCATAGGTAGCCAACACTTTCTGAGAAATCAGAGAAGGTTTTCTACAGAAAATATAGTCCCCATATAAGATCTGCCACAAGTAGTTTTTATTTTTTCAGTCAATAGTTAGGGGGAGAAAAGCACATACAAAGTCCTGTAGGCATGAGAGGAATAGAGAGAAACATGACTGAAATATAAAATAGGTAGAAGTAATCTGGATATGACTTTAGATAGAAAGTAAAGTCAAGTGCTTAAGTTCTTAAATAAGCAGTCTCTCTGGAAAACAGTGTGGAGGTTCCTCAAAAAATTAACAATAGAACTCCCCCTAAGACCCACCAATAGCGCTGCTAGGAATTTGCATAAGGGATACAGGAGCACTGATGCATAGGGGCACATGTACCACAGTGTTCATAGCAGCACTCTCAACAATAGCCAAAACATGGAAAGAGCCTAAGTGTCCATCAACTGATGAATGGATCAAGATGTGGTTTCTGTATACAATGGAATACTACATGGCAAATGAGAAAGAATGAAATCTGGCCATGTGTAGCAATATGGGTGGAACTTGAGGATGTTATGCTGAGCGAAATAAGTCAGGCAGAGAAGGACAGCTACCATATGTTTGCACGTATAGGAGGATTAGGAGGAACTTAACGGAGGGCCATGGGAGAGAAGAAGGGGAAAAATAGTGGGGGAGAGGGAGAGATGTAAATCATGAGAGACTCTTGAATGCCAAGAACAAACTGGGGGCTGATGGGGGTGGGAGGGAGAAGAAGGAGGGTGATGGGCATGGAGGAGGGCACTTGTGGGGATGAGCACTGGGTATTATATGGAAACCAACTTGACAATAAACTATTTTTTTTAAATTTAATTTAATTTAAAATTTTTTAAAATTAAATAAGGAAGTAAAGTGAAGTGCTTAAGTTCTAAAATATTGACTAATTTGCATTTGAAACCTGAATCCAAAACAAACTGAGTGTGTATTGCCAAGAAAACTGTTTTTTTCTAAGCCATTATTGTTGTTTTATCTGAAAAGAAAAAGAAAATAATTTTACCTATGAAATAGTTTTGATGTGAGAATTAAATAATATATTAGACTCAAAAGGGAGGCACATAGTAAGCAGTCAATAAAATATAGCTATTATTGAGGGGTTTCCCTCTCAATCACTGGGACTGTGCCTTGCCACATTCCAGAAGAAATCAAGTTAATGTTTTTTGAAATTTTTTGTACTTCCAAGTTTGTTCATTGTCACTGATGGTAATTGTAAATAATACCTATTTAGAGCACACTTTTTCATCATATTTTTCTTCTTGGAGATGATTTCTACTGATTTATTGCAGGAAATATTAGGTCTTACCAATACTCAATGCTCATATCTAAACTATACATTTCTTCCTTAAAGAGAGTTGATAGGGCATATGCTGCATGTTTCCATGAACTGCCAATTTTTTTTCTTTCTTTAATTTTAATTCCAGTATAGTTGACATCTTGTGTTATATTATTTTCAAATGTACCATATAGTGATGCAACAATTCTATACATTACTCAGTTCTCATTGTAATAAGTGTACTCTTAATCTCCTTCACTTATTGAGCCCATCCCCCTACCACCTGCCCTCTGGTAACCATCAGTTTTCTATAGTTAAGTGTAAAAAAAAAGAGCTTGTTTCTTGGTTTCTGTCCTTTTTATTTTCCTTTGTTCACTTGTTTTGTTTCTTGAATTCTACATATGAATGAAATCATATGTTATTTGTCTTTCACTGAGTTAATTCACTTAGCATTATACTCTCTAGACCATCAAAGTTGTATCACATCACAAGATTTCATTCCTTTTTTAAATGTTTATTTATTTAATTTGAGAGTGAAAGAGAGAGAGAGAGAGACAGAGAGAGAACAAGCACAGGGAAAGGGCAGAGAGAGAGGGAGTGAGAGAGAATCCCATGCAAGCTCTGTGTCATCAGAGCAGAGCCATTGTGGGCCTTAAACCCACCAACCGTGAGATCATGACCGAGCCAAAACCAAGAGTCAGACACTTAACAGACTGAGCCACCCAGGTGCCCAAGTTTTCATTCTTCTTAATGGCTTAGTAATATTCCATAGTGTGTGTGTGTGTGTGTGTGTGTGTGTGTGTGTGTGTGTGTGTGTGTATACATCATCTTTTTATTCATTCGTTAGTCAAGTGACATTTGGGCAGCTTCCATAATTTGGCTATGGTAAATAATGCTGCAATAAACATGGAGGTACATATATCCTTTTGAATTAGTATTTTAATAAACTTAAGGTAAATACCCAGTAGTGCAATTACTGGATAATAGGATGATTCTATTTTTAATTCTTTGAGAAACCTCCAAACTGTTTTCCAAAATGGGTGCACTTGTTTGCATTCCCACCAACAATGCATTCGATTTTTTTTCTCCACATTCTTGCCAACACTTGTTTCTTGTGTTTTTTATTTTAGTCATTCTGACAGGTGCGAGGTGATACTTCATGATGGTTTTGATTTGCACTTCTCTAATGATGAGTGATGTTCAATATCTGTCTGTCTTCTTTGCAGTAACTTTTGACCATTTTGAATGGGATTATCTGGGTTTTTGGGTGTTGAGCTTTATATGTTTTTTATATATTCTGGATACTATCCCTTTATGGTATGTATCATTTGCAAATGTCTTCTTCCTTCCAGTAGACTGCTTTTTAGTTTTGTTGATAGTTTTCCTATCAACAACAAAAGTGCAGAAGCTCTTTTCTTAATTTTACTTTTTAAAGTATATTTATTTTTGAGAGAGAGAGAGAATGAGTGGGGGAAAGGTAGAAGGAGAGGGAGACACAGAATCCAAAGCAGGCTCCAGTCTCGAAGCTGTCAGCACAAAGCCCGACATGGGGCTCAAACACAAACTGTGAGATTGTGACCTGAGCTGAAGTCATACGCTTAACCCACTGAGCTATCCATGTGCTCCCAGAATATTTTTATTTTTATGTAGTCTCAGTAGCTTATTTTTGTTTTTGTTTCCCTTGCCTCAGGAGACACATTTAGAAAATAGTTCCAGAGGGTTTCTCATAGATGGCTTTTATGATGTTTAAGTAAGTTCTTTCCATCTTGACTTTCGCCAGGGTCTTTATTAAGAAGGGATGCTGTATCTTGTTAAATGTTTTTTTCTGCATCTATCGACAGGATCATATGGTTTTTATCTTTTGTTAATGTGATGTATCACAACGATTGATTTGTGAATATTGAACCAGCCCTGTAACCCAGGAATGAATCCCACTTGACCATCGTGGATAATTCTTTCTATGTGCTGTTGGACTCTATTTGCAAGTATCTTGTTGAGGATTGTTGCATGTGTATTCATCAAGAATATTGGCCTGTAGTTCTTTTTTTTTTTTTTTTTCTTTTTTCTGAGTCTCTGTCTGGCTTAGGAATCAAAGTGATGCTGGCTTTGTAAAATGAGTCCGGAGGTTTTCCTTTGATTTCTATTTTTTGGAATAGCTTGAGAAGAATGAGTATTAATTCTGTTTTAAATGTCTGGTAGAATTCCTCAGGGAAGCCATCTGGCCCAGGGCTCTTATTTGTTGGGAGATTTTTGATAACTGATGCAATTTCTTCACTAGTTATGAGTCTGTTCAGATTTTCTATCTCTTCCCATGTGAATTTTGGTAGTGACTGTGTGTTTAGGAATTTGGCCATTTCTTCTCAGTTGTCCAATTAGTTGGCATATAATTTTTCATAATATTCCCTGAAAATTGCTTGTATTTCTGATGGGTTGGTTGTAATAAGTCCTTTTTCATTCATGATTTTGTGTATTTGAATGCTCTCTCTTTTCACAATTGCACAAAAAAACATAAAATACCTAGGAATAAACCTAACCAAATATATAAGAGATCAGTATGATGAAAACCATAGAAAACTTATGAAGGAAATTGAAGAAGACACAAAGAAATGGAAAAACATTCCATGATTATGGGTCAGAGGAACAAATATTGTTAAAATGTCATTACTACCCAAAGCAATCTACACATTCAATGCAATTCCAATCAAAATTGCACCAACATTCTTCTCACAACTAGAACAAACTAACCTAAAATTTGTATGGAGCCACAAAAGACCCCAAATAGCCAAAGTAATACTGAAGAAGAAAACCAAAACGGAGGCATCACCATCCCGGACTTTAGCCTCTACTACAAAGCTGTCATCATCAAGACAGTATGGCATTGGCACAAAAACAGACACATAGACCAATGGAATAGAATTGGAGAACTCAGAAGTGGACCCAAAAATGGATGGCCAACTAATATTTGACAAAGCGGGAGAGTATCCAATGGAAAAAAGACAGCTTTTTTAACAGGTGGTGCTGGGAGAACTGGACAAGAACATACAGAAGAATGAAACTACATCATTTTCTCACACCATACACAAAATAAACTCAAAAAATGGTTAAAGTACCTGGATGTGAGACAGTAACGCATCAAAACCCTAGAAGAGAAAGCAGGAAAAAAACTCCTTGACCTCTACCACAGCAATTTCTTGCTTGACATATCCCCAAAGGCAAGGGAATCAAGAGCAAAAATGAACTACTGGGACCTCATCAAGATAAAAAGCTTCTGCATGGCAAAGGAAACAGTCAATAAAACTAATAGGCAATTTACATATTGCAAAACTACCTAATCCAAAATATGTCAGCAATTAACACTACATTCAGTTTTCAGCAAAACACAATGTCAACATTTGCATGACTGACTAAATCAATTTCATTTAGACAACTAAGCATATTTATCCAGTGAGTCAGTCATCCACACTATATTGTAATTTCTTTTTTATTCCTTTATAAGGGAATCCTTCTAGGAGTTAAGAAAAGGCATTTATGTCAGAGTTGAGGAAGGGAAAAAATAAGGATATAAGTTAATGTTTCTAAATTATTTACAAACAATTTGCTTCACATTTAAATTTATCTCAGTGTTAAGTTCAATTTTATTGAATATGTTTCCAAATCAAATTATTATATTTGCATTCAGCACATAATTTCCATGTGTTTAATGGTGTCCAATCTTCTAAAAGTTATTCATCATTTTGAGGAGAAAATACAAATAGGGACAGACACTTGATCAAGTATGATAATGTTTAGCATAGCCTCTGTTATATAGGAAATCAAGGATGGGAGGCCAATTTTGAACTATAAGAAGTTTTAACAAAGAAGAACTTAAATGAATTAGATTATGGAAAAGGGGATAGGCTGTGGATTTAAAAAGTTGAAACTGTCATTTCTTGTGGATAGGACAGCATGTAAAAAAGCACAGATAAAAAACATTTTAGTACCTTATTTCAAAACTCTAAGTTTCGTATTATGTGTAATTGAAGGTAAAGGTAGATAGATAAGGCGATACTGCCTGTAATTTCAATCATTTATTTATTCATTCAAAATTCCTTCATTCAGTAGTGAAGATTCCTACCATAACCATCGTGAATTATATAATTTTTGGAAATATGGTTCTAATATTGCCACTGAAACCAATGTCTCAGAGACTATTTATGACTTACTGATAAATGTCATTTTTTAATTTTTAATTTGGAATATCTGCAGCTTTTGGCAATATTGCTCTCACCATTATTTTTGTAATTCTCTTTTCCCATGGCTCTGGGCAAAAGGAACTTGATGTTTTCCTCCTACTGTTGGGAGTCCTTCAATTACTTTAATGTCAACCTTCTCTTTTCTCACTATACACATTCTACTGGCTATCTTATCTACTCACACTACACTGTATGCCACTTAAATGCAGGGACAATATCAGGTTTCTTCACTTCTATGTCCACAAGATCATTGACAAACATGGAGATAAGGACCCTATTAAATATGTACTGAATATATTAACTTTAAAAAGTTTCAAGTAACTTTCCAAATATGAAATTCCAACCTCATATTCTTTACTAAACTCAAGACCTTCAACTTAAATTGTCTAATATAATTCCTTCAACAAATATTGACTGTTTATACTGATAAAGCAGGGTTCTAGGCTGTGGTTATACAATGGTAAATATAGAGAAAAATGTTCTTACCTAATGAAATTCATATATTGGGTATACTAAACTCATTTGGAGTCTCATCTGTAAAATGGTGATAATAATATCGTCTAATTCTTTGATGTTTTAAAGATTAAATGAGATAATAAAAGCAATGCAATTAGACCTAATAGTCAGTGATTATTATCAATTACTGGCAATTATTATTTATTTTTTCAATTGGAAAAATGGTACAAGAATAAGCTGAAATAGTTGTTATTTACTCCATCCTCTGTATCACATTCATTTATGCACCAGGCACTTGTCTTGTGTCTTTTGGCATTTAAAAACAGTTAAGATTTCAGCCTTCTCCTGAAGCAAATTGGATTCTAGTAAAAGGCAGAGACAGACAAACCATATATGTAGATTTTATTTAGGTTTCACTGTAGCAGTATACATCTTCTTTGATTTACATTGGAGTTGCATTATGATAAACCCATGCTAAGTTGAAAATGTCATAAGTCAAAATATATTGAATACACCTAACCTACCTAACATCATAGCTTAGCATAGCCACCTTTAAAAGTGCTCAAAACATTTATATTAGCCTATAGTTTGGAAAAACCATCCAACACAAAGCTTATTTTATAATAAAGTTTTGAAAAGCTCATGTAATTTACTGAATACTGTAGTGAAAGTAAAATACAGAATGGTTGTATGGGCATGAAACAGTTTTAAGTATGTGGGTTGTTTACCCTCATGATCTTACAGCTGACTAGCAGTTGCAGATTGCTGTCTACACAGTCTCACAAGAAAGTACTATACAATGTATTGCTAGCCCAGAAAAATATTAAAATTCAAAAATGGAAGTACGATTTCTACTGAATGTATATTGCTTTCACACTATCATAAAGCCACAAAATTATACATTGACATTTAAATCAGCGACCATCTGTATATAGAAGATTTCTTCAATCAGCCATTTTTAAAAATGTTTTATTTCTTTTTTTTCCTTAGTTTATTGTCAAGTTGGTTTACATATAACACCCAGTGTTCATCCCAACAAGTGCCCTCCTCCATGCCCTTTACCCTCCTTCCCCTCTCCCCCACCCCCCTCAGCCCTCAGATTGTTCTCAGCATTCAAGAGTCTCTCATGGTTTGCCTCTATCCTTCTTGCCTCTATACTTCTTCCCAACTATTTTTCACCTTCTCCCACTTCATCCTCGGTTAACTACCTCCTAATCCACCTGTATGTGCAAACATATGGAATTTGTTCTTCTCTGCCCAACTTACTTCACTCAGCATAACACCCTCTAGTTCCATCCATATTGCTACCAAAAGCCAGGTTTCATTCTTTCTCGTTACCATGTAGTATTCCATTGTATAAATATACCACATCTGCTTGATCCATTCATCAGTTGGTGGACACTTAGGCTCTTTCCATGTTTTGGCTACTGTTGAGAGTGCTACTATGAACATTGTGCCTCTATGCATCAGCACTCCTTTATCCCTTGGGTAAATTCCTAAAGTGCTACTGCTGGGTCATAGGGAAGTTCTATTGTTATTTTTTGGGGAACCTCCATACTCTCTTTCAAAAGGGTTGCACCAGCTTACGTTCCCACCAACAGTGTAGGAGGATGACCGTGTCTCCACATCCTCGCCAGCATCTAGAGTCTCCTGATTTGTTCATTTTAGCCACTCTAAATGGCGTGAGGTGGTATCTCAATGTGCTTTTGATTGGTATTTCCCAGTTGTTAAGGTCACACTGAACATCATTTGATGTGTCTGTTGGCTATCTGGAGAAGTGTCTCTTTTGAGAAGTGTCTGTTCATGTCTTCTGCCCCTTTCTTCATAGCATCATTTCTTTTTTGGGTGTGGAGTTTGGTGAGTTCCTTATAGATTTTGGATACTAGCCCTTTATCTGATATGTCATTTGCACTATCTTTTCCCATTCCGTTAGTTGCCTATTAGCTTTATTGACTGTCTCCTTTGCCATGCAAAAGCTTTTAATCTTGGTCAGTTCCAGTAGACTTCTGGTGGAGTCTGTCGGGTTTTCGACGTAGAGTATCATGTCATCTGGGAAAAGTGAAAGTTTGACTTCTTTGTCAACTTTGATGCCTTTTATTTCCTTTTGCCATCTGATTGCTGATGCTAGGACTTCCAGGAATATGTTAAACAACAGTGATGAGAGTGGACATCCCAGTTGTGTTCCTGATCTCTGGGGGAAAGCTCTCAGTATTTCCCCATTGAGGATGATGTTAGCTGTGGGCTTCTCATAAATGGCTTTTATGATGTTTAGGTCAATTCCTTCTATCCCGACTTTCTAGAGGGTGTTTATTAAGAAGGGATGCTGTATTTTGTCAAATGCTTTTTCTGCATCTACGACAAGATCTTATGGTTTTATCTTCACTTTTGTTAATGTGATGTATCACATTGATTGATTTGCGAATATTGAACCAGCCCTATAACCAAGGAATGAATCCCACTTGATCTTGGTGGATAATTCTTTTTACGTGCTGTTGAATTCCATTTACAAGTATCTTGTTGAGGATCTTTGCATCCGTATTCATCAAGGATATTGCTCTGTAGTTCTATTTTTGCTGGGTCTCTGTCTGGTTTGGGAACAAAAGTGACACGGGGTTTGTGAAATGAATCCGGAAGTTTTCCTTCGATTTCTGTTTTTTGGAATAGCTTGAGAAGAATGGGTATTAATTCTGTTTTAAATGTCTGGTAGAATTCCCCAGGGAAGCCATTTAGCCCAGGGATCTTATTTGTTTGGAGATTTTTGGTCACTGATTCAATTTCCTCACTAGTTATGGGTCCGTTCAGATTTTGTATCTCTTCCCATGTGAATTCGAGTAGTGAGTGTGTGTTTAGGAATTTGTCCATTTCTTCTACGTTGTCAAGTTTGTTGGCATATAATGTTTCATAGTATTCCCTGATCATTGCTTGTATTTCTAAGGGGTTGGTTGTAATAATTCCTTTTTCATTCATGATTTTGTCTATTTGAGTGCTCTCTCTTTTCTTTTTGAGAAGCCTATAGGTTTGTCAATTTTATTTAATTTTTCAAAAAACCAACTCTTCGTTTCAATAACCTGTTCGACTGGTTTTTGTTGTTGTTGTTGTTACTGTATTGTCTATTTCTGTCCTGAGTTTTTATTATTTCTCTTCTCCTACTGGGTTTGGGTGCTCTTGTTACTCTTCCTCTAGTTCCTTTAGGTACTCTGTTAGATTTTATACTTGCGCGTTTTCTAATTTTTTTAAAATAGGCTTGGAGTGCAATGAACTTTCCTCTTAGGACTGCATTTCCCACATCCCATAGAGTTTGATTGTTGTATTTTTATTTCTTTCCATATGTATTTTTTTAAAATTTCTTCTCTAATTGCTTGATTGGCCCATTCATTTTTTAGTAGGGTGTTCTTTAACCTCCATGTTTGGAGGTTTTCTAGACTTCTTCCTGTGATTGATTTCTTTCTTTCTTTTTTTTTTTTTTTTACAAAGAGTTTATTGTCAAATTAGTTTCCACATAACACCCAGTGCTCATCCCCACAAGTGCCCTCCTCCATGCCCACCCCCCCTTCCCCCCACATCCATCAGTCCTCAGTTTTTGTCAGCATTCAAGAGTCTCTCATGATTTGCCTCTCTCCCTTTCCCGCACAATTTGCCCCCTTCTTCTCCCCCATGGTCCTCCGTCAACTTCCTCCTAATCCTCCTATATGTGCAAACATATGATATTTGTCCTTCTCTGCCTGACTTATTTCGCTCAGCATAACACCCTCAAGGTCCATCCATGTTGCTACACATGGCAAGATTTCATTGTTTCTCATTGCCATGTAGTATTCCATGGTATAGATAAACCACATCTTTTTTTTTCTTTTTTTTTACAAATAGTTTATTGTCAAATTAGTTTCCACATAACACTCAGTGCTCATCCCCACAAGTGTCTTCTTCCATGCCCATCCCCCCTCCCCCCACATCCATCAGTCCTCAGTTTTTGTCAGCATTCAAGAGTCTCTCATGGTTTGCCTCTCTCCCTTTCCCCCACCATTTCCGCCCTTCTTCTCCCCCTTGGTCCTCTGTTAAGTTCCTCCTAATCCTCCTATACGTGCACACATATGATATTTGTCCTTCTCTGCCTGACTTATTTCACTCAACATAACACCCTCAAGGTCCATCCATGTTGCTACACATGGCCAGATTTCATTGTTTCTCATTTCCATGTAGTATTCCATGGTATAGATAAACCACATCTTCTTGATCCATTCATCCGTTGATGGACACTTAGGCTCTTTCCATGTTTTAGCTATTGTTGAGAGTGCTGTTATGAACATTGGGGTACATGTACTCCTATGCCTCAACATTTCTGTATCCCTTGGGTAAATTCCTAGCAGTGCTATTGCTGGCTCATAGGAGAGTTCTATTGTTAGTTTCCTGAGGAACCTCCACACTGTTTTCTAGAGGGGCTGCACCAGTTTCCATTCCCACCAGCAGTGTGGGAGGGTGCCCGTTTCTCCACATCCTCACCAGCATCTAGAGTCCTCGAATTTGCTCATTTTAGCCACTCTGACTGGTGTGAGGTGGTATCTCAGTGTGGTTTTGATTTGTATTTCCCTGATGAGGAGGGATGCTGAGCATTGTTTCATGTGTCTGTTGGCCATCTGGATGTCCTCTTTGGAGAAGTGTCTGTTCATGTCTTCTGCCCATTTCTTCACTGGGTTGTTTGTTTTTCGGGTGTGGAGTTTGGTGAGTTCCTTATAGATTTTGGATAATAACCCAACCCTTTATCTGATATGTCATTTGCTACTATCTTTTCCCATTCTGTCGGTTGCCTATTAGTTTTCTGGGTTGTTTCCTTTGCTGTGCAGATTTTAGTCTTGATGAGGTCCCAATCATTTATTTGGCTCTTGATTCCCTTGCTTTTGGGGATGTGTCAAGTAAGAAGTTGCTGTGATGGAGGTCGAGGAGGTTGCTTCCTGCTTTGTTTTCTAGGGTGTTGATGGTTTCCTGTCTCACATTCAGGTCCTTTATCCATTTTGAGTTTATTTTTGTGCATGGTGTGAGAAAATGATCTAGTTTCCTTCTTCTGCATGTGACTGTCCAGTTCTCCCAACACCATCTATTAAAAAGGCTGTCTTTTTTCCATTGGATATTCTTATTGCTTTTTCAAAGATCAGTTGGCTGTATACTTTTGGGTCCACTTCTGAGTTCTCAGTTCTGTTCCATTGGTCTATGTGTCTGTTTTTGTGCCAATACCATACTGTCTTCATGATGACAGCTTTGGAGTAGAGGCTCAAGTCTGGGATGGTGATACCTCCCGTTTTGCTTTATTTTTCAGTATTACTTTGGCTATTCGGGGTCTTTTATGGTTCCATACAAATTTTAAGATAGTTTGTTCTAGATTTGAGAAGTATGCTGGTGCAATTTTGTTTGGAATTGCATTGAATGTGTAGATAGCTTTGGGTAGTAATGACATCTTAACTATATTCTTCCTATCCATGAGCATGGAATGTTTTTCCATTTCTTTGTGTCTTCTTCAAATCCCTTCATAAGTTTTCTATAGTTTTCATCATACAGATCTCTTATATCTTTGGTTAGGTTTATTCTTTGGTATTTTATGTTTTTCTTGTGCAATTGTGAATTGGATCTGTTTTTTGATTTCTCTTTCTGTTGCTTCATTGTTAGTGAATAAAAATGCCACCGATTTCTGTACGTTGACTTTGTACCCTGCAACTTGGCTGAATTCTTGGATCAGTTCTAGTAGGCTTCTGGTGGAGTCTGTCAGGTTTTCGATGTAGAGTTTCATGTCAACTGCAAAGAATGAAAGTTTGACTCCCTCTTTGCCAATTCTGATGCCTTTGATTTCCTTTTGTTGTCTGATGGCTGATGCTAGTACTTTCAGCACTATGTTAAACAACAGTGGTGAGAGTGGACATCCCTGTCGTGTACCTGATCTCAGGGGGAAAGCTCTGAGTTTTTCCCCGTTGAGGATGATGTTAGCTGAAGGCTTCTCATAGATGGCTTTGATGATGTTCAAGTAGGTTCCTTCTATCCCAACTTTCTCTAGAGTCTTCATTATGAAGGGATGCTGAATTTTGTCAAATGCTTTTTCTGCATCTATTGACAGAATCATATGGATTTTATCTTTTCTTTTGTTGATGTGATGTATCACATTGATTGATTTGCAAATGTTGAACCAGCCCTGTAACCCAGGAATGAATCTCACTTGATCTTGGTGGATGATTCTTTTTATGTGCTGCTGTATTCGATTTGCAAGGATCTTGTTGAGGATTTTTGCATCTGTATTCATCAAGGATATTGGCCTATAGTTCTCTTTTTTTGCTAGATCTCTGTCTGGCGTGGGAATCAGAGTGATGTTGGTTTCATAAAATGAGTCTGGGAGTTTTCCTTCAATTTCTATTTTTTGGAATAGCTTGAGAAGAATTGGGATTAATTCTGTTTTAAATGTCTGGTAGAATTCCCCAGGGAAGCCATCAGGTCCAGGGCTCTTATTTGTTGGGAGATTTTCGATCACTGATTCGATTTCTTCACTCGCTACGGGTCTGTTCAGGTTTTCTATTTCTCCCTGTGTGAATTTTGGTAGTGAGTTTGTGTTTAGGAATTTGTCCATTTCTTCTAAGTTGTCCAATTTGTTGACATATAATTTTTCATAGTATTCCCTGATCATTGTTGTATTTCTGAGGGGTTGGTTGTAATAAGTCCATTTTCATTCATAGTTTTATCTATTAGGATGCTCTCTCTTTTCTTTTTGATAAGTCTGGCTACAGGCTTGTCAATTTTGTTTATTTTTTCAAAAAACCAACTCTGGGTTTCATTGATCTGTTCAATTGTTTCTTTGGTCTCTATGTTGTTTATTTCTCCTCTAATTTTTACTATTTCTCTTCTTATACTGGGTTTAGGGCATTCTTGTTGCTTTGCCTCTAGTTCTTTTAGGTGAGCTGTTAGGTTTTGCACTTGCATTTTTTCCAATTTCTTGAAATAGGCCTGGAGTGCCATGTACTTTCCTCATAGGACTGCCTTTGCCGCATTGCTGTAAGCGGAGTATTAAAGTCCCCTGCTATTAGCACATTCTTATCTATAAGCTTGTTTCTGTCTTTGATTAATTGTTTTAGATATTATGTGCTCCCATATTCGGTGCACAGACATTTATGATTGTTAGTTCTTCCTGATGGATGGACCCTGTAATTACTATGTAGTGCCCTTCTTCATCTCATGTGATTGTCTTTAATTTAAAGTCCAGTTTCTCTGATATAAGTATAGCTACTCCGGCTTTCTTTTGATTTCCTATAGCATGATATATGTTTCTCCATCCCCTTACTTTTAATCTGAAGATATCTTCGAGTCTAAATGAGTTTCTTGTAGACAGCATATAGATGGATTTTGTTTTTTAATCCATTCTGCTACCCTATGTCTTTTGATTGGAGCATTCAGTCCATTTACATTCAGTGTTAATATTGAAATATGTGGGTTTAGAGTCTTTGTATCTTTTGTAGGGTTCATGTTTGTGGTGGTGTCTCTGGTATCTTTGTTTCTTGCAATCCTTCTTTCAGAGCATCCCCCTCAGGATTTATTGTAGGGATGGCATAGTGGTGACAAATTCTTTCAATTTCTGTTTATTTGGGAAGGTTTTTATCTCTCCTTCTATTTTGAATGACAGGCTTGCTGGATAGAGGATTCTTGGCTGCATATTTTTACTGTTCATCACATTGAAGATCTCCTGTCATTCCTTTCTGGCCTGCAACGTTTCAGTAGATAGGTCTGTCACCACTCTGATAGGTTTCCCTTTGTATGTTAGGGCCCTTTTCTCCCTAGCTGCTTTCAAAATTCTCCTTGTCCTTGTATTTTGCCAGTTTCACTATGATATGCTGTGCAGAAGATCGATTCAAGTTACATCTGAGGGGAGTCCTCTGAGCCTCTTGTATTTCCACATTGACTTCCTTCCCCAGGTCCGGGAAGTTCTCTGCTATAATTTGTTCCAGGACTCCTTCAGCACCTTTCCCTCTCTCTTCCTCTTCTGGGATTCCTATGATACGGATTTTATTGCGTTTGACCATATCGCTGAGCTCTCGAATTCTTCTTTCCTGTTCCTGGATCAGTTTGTCTCTTTTTTTGTCAACTTCTTGTTTTTCTATAATGGTTTCTTCTAGGTCACTTATTCTCCTTTGTGCCTCTTCAATCCGTGCATTGGAGGCCTCTAGTTTATTATGTATCTCATTTATCGCATTTTTTAATTCTTCATGCCTATTTTTATTTTCTATTCTGTCTGTAGCCATAGTTTCTTTGATGTCCCCTATGTTTTTTTCAAGCCCAGCTATTAATTTTACCATTATTATTCTAAAATCTTGTTCAGTTATACTGCTGATATCTGTTTTGAGCAGTTCATTCGCTGTCATTTCTTCTTGGAGTTTCTTTGGAGGAGAGCTCTTTTGTTTCATCGTTTTAGTTAGCTTTCTGGCTCTTGTTGGTTTTAAAGACCTGTTCTGCTCTCTGTATCTATTAGCACTGCTGTATCCAAGAAGACTCTTTGACTGTCCAGGGCCTATCCTTTCAGAGAGTGTTGTTTGAATGGTATCCCTCGGTCACTCTCGTTGGGACCTTGGTTATTTTATTTTCCTATTCGTAGTGATATTTGGGACTCTCCACCTTGTGTACTCTGGCTTGTTTCTTGAGGTAGCCGTTAGAAGGCTTTCTCAGTGGATTCTGCGTCCATTTTTTCCCAGTATCTCAGGTTTTGTAAGGTTTCCGATGGCTTCAGATCTTTTCTGTGTGATGTATGGGCGCGAGTGCAAGTACGGAGCTCCTTACTTCTCCGCCATCTTGTCCCCTCCTTCTTGTGATTGATTTCAAGTTTCACAGCAATGTTATCTGAAAGTGTGTATGGTATGATCTCAATTCTTTTATATTTATTGAGGGCTGCTTTATGTCCCAGTATGCGATCTCTCTTGGAGAATGTGCCATGTGCAGTTGAGAAGAAAGTGATTTCCATGGCCTCAGGATGTAGAGTTCTTAATATATCTGTCAGAATCATCTGGTCCAATGTATCATTCAAGTACATTGTTTGTTTAGTGATTTTCTGTCTAGTTGATCTATCTATTGCTGTAAGTGGAGTATTAAAGTCCCCTGCTATTAGCACATTCTTATCGATAAGATAGTTTCTGTTTGTTTCTGTTTGTGAGTAATTGGTTTGTATATTTAGGTGCTCCCATATTCGGTGCATAGACATTTATAATTGTTAGCTCTTTCTGATGAATAGACCCTGTAATTATTACATAATGCCCTTCTTTATCCCTTGTTACTGTCTTTACTTTAGAGTACAGTTTGTCTGATATAAGTATAGCTACTACAGCTTTCTTTTGACTTCCAGTAGCATGATATCATTTCTCTATCCCCTTATATTCAATCCGAAGATGTCCTCCAGTCTAAAATGAGTTTATTGTAGACAGCAAATAGATAAGTTTTGTTTTTTATCCATTCTGCTATCCTATGTAATTTCATTGGAGCATTCAGCATATTTACATTCAGTGTTATTATTGAAAAATATGGATTTAGATTTATTGTGTCGTTTGTAAGATTCATGCTTGTGGTGGGGTCTCTGGTATTTTGCATTCCTTGCAACAATCCCCTCAGAGAGTCCCCCTCAGGACTTCTTGTAGGGCTGGTTTCATGGTGAGAAATTCTTTCAATTTCTGTTTATTTGGAAAGACTTTTATCTCTCCTTCTATTCTGAATGACAGGCTTGCTGGATAGAGAATTCTTGGCTGCATATTTTTTTCTGTTCATCACATTGAAGATCTCCTGCCATTCCTTTCTGGCCTGCCAAGTTTTGGTAGATAGGTCAGTCACCACTCTGACTGGTTTCCCTTTGTATGTTAAGACCTTTTTGTCCCTAGTTGCTCTCAATACCCTCTTTGTCCTTATGTTTTTGCCTGTTTCACCCTGATATGTTGTACAGAAGATCGATTCAAGTTATGTCTGAGGGGAGTTCTCTTTGCCTCTTGAATTTCAATGTCTATTTCCTTCCCTAGGTTGGGGAAGTTCTCTGCTATAATTTGTTCAAGGACTACTTGAGCATCTTTCCCTCTCTCTTCCCCTTTTGGAATTCCATGATATGGATATTATTCCATTTGATTGTATCACTGAGCCCTTGAATTCTCCTTTCATGTTCCTGGATCAGTTTATCTCTCTTTGTCTCAGCTTCATCTTTTTCTATAATTGTGTCTTCTAAATCACTTAAACTCTTTTTTGCCTCTTCAGTCCTTGCATTGGACGCCTCCATTTTATTATGTATCTCATTTATAGCATTTTTCAATTCATCACAACTATTTTTAAGCTCCATAGTCCTTGTAGCAATAGTTTGTCTGATGTCTTCCATGCTTTTTTGAAGCCCAGCGATTAATTTTATCACTATTGTTCTAAATTCTTGTTCAGTTATGTTGCTTATATCTGTATTGAGAAGTTCTTTAGCTGTCAATTTTTCCTGGAATTTATTTCGAGGAGAGCTCTTTTGTTTCATCATTCTTGTTAGCTTTCTATCTCTTGTTAGTTTTAGAAGCTTGTTATGCCTCTGCACCTGTGAGCGCTGCTTGTCTAAAGAAGGTTCTTTGACTGTTCAGGGCCTGTCTGTTCAGGAAGTGTTCTTTGAATGGTGTCTCTTGGTTTGTCTTGTTAAGACTGGTTATTTTGTTTCCCTACTCATACTGGTATTTGGAACTCTCCACCCTGTGTCCTTTGGCTTGTTTCTTGAGGTAACCTTGGAAATGAAAACAGACAGACATAATGGTACACAAATGCACAGACAAATCCAACAAACATGCAAACCAAAAGGGAAAAAGAAAAAGAAAAAAGGAAGGGACAAAAAACAAAGAAAATAGAAAAGAAAAAAAGAGGAAGGAGGGAAGACAAATAACCAAAATGAAAATTAATAAAAATTTTAAAAAAGAAGGAAAAAAAGAAAAAAGAAAAAAACCAAATGACAAAGGACAGTCTAAAGGCATAAAATCAGAATTCCCAGCTACAAATAAAGAGTCAGGTGTATGCAGTACTGATTGAACAGCATATACAACGACAGAAATGATAAGATGGGGAGGAAGTGAAATTGAAAATGAAATGACCAGGCAGAGAGACTAAGAGGCTTGATTCAGAGGGAGAAATTGTAGAATATGTTTAGAGGTGAGGAGAAAGAAATGAAGACGTTATTCAGAGAAACTATATAGTCTGATTACTCCAGAGAGAGAGTTGAAAAGGTAGTGGTGGAGATGTAGAATGTACATCTAGAGAATGGATTAAATGTGACTGTTTAAGCAAACCAGTGACCAGAGTGCTCAGTCCAGCAGAGTGGAGGGTTATGAATGAGAAAAGGAAGAATACATCTGAATAGAAAGAATTATCTAAAATTAAAAATGGCAGTGCATCCATGTTGGTCTTCTCCCAAGCTCAGGTAAAAAAAAAAAAAAGGAGCAGCTCTCTAGCGGGGATGAGCATGGTTTGGTGTAGTCAGGTCTTAGTCTCCACTGTGTCCCAGTGGACGCTCTCTGAGGCCCCGCCTTGGTGACTGTGGGGAGAAAAATGGTGTTGCCCCAGTCCCTTCTTGAACCAAGCATTGTGAATCACTCCTTTGGGTCCGATCTCCCTATGCTGCGGGTGTAGGCAAGGTGGCCTGTGTTCTATGCCCCATGCCTTGCCTCGTTTCTAGGTCCCAATCTGCGGGCTTTATTAATACCACTGGAAACACAGTCCAGCAGGTCACTACTTCCTTGCTGCTGGGGTTCGAGGCGGGGGGGAGGGGAGATTGGGGGGTGGGAATTGGTGCAGTCTCAGATCCTCTGGGGTCAAGTGGTGGCACAACCTAGGATCTGCCATCTCCGTGATGCTGCCAGGGGGTTAAGTTCGGGGAACTCAGCCTACCTGCAGCCTCCGTGGTGCCAAGAGTCAATCCCGGGGAACTCTGCCTTGGCCTCTCTCGCCTCCATGCTGCAGGGAGGGGGGTTGTCAAGCCGGAGTAATGCAGCCTCAGGCCCACAGCCTCAGTGCCGCCCCGGGGATGGTGCTGGGAGAGCAGCAGAGCAGTTTTTCCTGGCGCTTTCTTGGACCAGGGGCACCTAGTTCAAAGTCAGCACCCCAGCTAAAACTAAAAACAGTCTCTTTCCAAGCCAAGGTTTTTCTCTTCTCCAGGGACAGTTCTATGAGCAGTTTTAGCCACTCTTTCTTTACCCCTCAACTCACCTTGCCTGCCTGGGAGCAGGGCTTCCTCCCCTCCCTCTGTGTCTCTGGTCCCGGCCCACTTTTATCTTCCCCAGTTTGCACTCAGGCACTTATGAGGTGCCTTCCCAGTGTAGTCTATCTCTTTCTTTTCTCAAACTTCTGTGGCCTAGTGTCCTATGACTTCAGGCCTTCTCTGTTTGAGAGATGGGTGTAAGCAAAATGCACAGAGCTCCCTCTTTCTCCACCATCTTGCCTATATCCCCTCCTTTAAGTATTTCTAAATCAAATTTGTAGACCTAACAAGAGACAAAACCATACTAGTTTGGATGAAATTCAGAGGGTAAGGCAAATTTCATTAGTTAGGGAAGTATACAAAAAAAAATGATTTAACAATTACCTAGTTGTATAAATGCTGATAGTCTATGCCGAGTATTACCACCATTTTCTAAGAAATATGAAATTGTCATTTCAGTTGCAAAAATAAACATTATAAAGTTAAAACTCATTTTATACTCCTTGTGCCTATTCAGTTACTTCATTTGAAACTTGGCAAAAAAGAAAGGAGGGACAAAGAAATAAAAACAAGAATGCTATTTTAATGGTATTTGTAAGATGTAATCAACTGAATAAAAATACAAAACCAGATGTTGGTTTAGTTGTATAAGCATGGTCTTTTCTCGGGTTATCAGTTATGCATTTTGGAATGTCTTTCCTAAGTTAAAAAAAAACACGGAATAAATACAAGTGATTTTCCATAGAACGATAAAATTATAAGAATGAAGAGAGATCTGTATAGTCCAAATCCCTCACCATATGTATGAGAAAAATAAATCTCAAGGAGGAAAAGTGACTTGTCCAATATTTTCTAACTAGTTATTAGCAGAGCCAGGTTTAGGATACAGGTTTCCTGTTTCCTAATACAGGCTTTGTTCCCCTGCATATCATGACACCATCTCTCTACTAGTATTTACCACTATTCACTGAAAACATGACATTGCCTTAGACATTGTGAGAATAATTTTCCTGGCTTCTTTCCTTATTCCTCAAAGTTAGGACAATGTAAATTATTTCCAGGCTCACACTTGAATTAGATTCCACTAACAAATATAGTTCTGTGCACAGTACAACAAGAATAGATAATTTAATGCATAGCTAGGTAACCAGTCAGATTTACCACCCAACCTCATACTCTAGTTCTATTATTGACCTTTTTTCCCCTGTTACTTTTAACCAACACTCTGCCATCTAGGAATTTGATCATTTTTTTCCCCTGCGCCTGAGTCACTAACTTGGAGTATAAACAAGGTATGCCTCACTCTACTCTATCATCTACTTCAGTACCCAAGCTCGATCTCAACTAATCCAAACCCATTTTGAGTTCCACCACTAGACTTCCCTAGACTCATGTTTATTTATTATCTTTATATAATGTTGTTCTTATATCAGGTATTACCCTTACCTCTTTGAAGTCTCCCACTAGTCCTCCTTGATGGCAAATCCCAATTATTCTAGGATTCTTTCCATTTTCTGCTGCTAGATCTGTCTTGATCTGTCATATAAATTCCAGTTAACCTGTCTGAAGTTTAGTTCTCAGGAAGGTCCAATCACTCGCCATCCACAAGTTTTATATTTAAAAGAAAATTTCCTTGGAGCTACTCATCACTTTCTGTTGGGTTGTGTGAAATAGTAAACTGGAAGAGGAATGCTGTTATTTGGATCAGATACACTTGATATTAAAATTGTACATATTTCTAATAGCTTATAAGAACATGTCTTAGTCATATCTCTTTTCCAAATACTCAGTATTATATTCACAATAGAGACAGTCATGAAAATTAATCAATAAATTAAGGCAAAAGCACACCTAACAAAAGCACACCATTCTTCCTCTGAACTCGAAATCAATTGAGAGATACATTCAGGAGTGAGAAAAATCAAAATCATAATGTTAGTAACTTTTGCCAATTAAATTGGAAGGTATGAATTACAGTTTAACTGCTTGCTAGCATTCCCTCAAATCAATTAGGCTAGTCCACCCAATCACACACAGCTCTGAATAACTTACATCCATCCACTTCTGAAAGCCATTCTTTTTAGGTTTATCATATGACCTAGAGAGAAGAATAGAATACACCTTTTCTTAAGGAAGACAAAATCAGAGAAAAGATAGAAAAACTGAGTATACTAGACAAAAGATAGAAGAGCTGAGTAAAATACCCACTCTTCATATTAAAGGAATGGGGAATTAATATCACCTGAGAAAAGATAGATATTGCCATTGTTCTTAAAGGTAATGTTTGCTGATGTGAGTAAAACACTTTCATTAAAAGGGGTTCAGGCACAATAACCCATAAGAAACAATTTAATGTATGGACTGTGGAGGCAGGCTGACCTGATTTTATCACTTACCAGAGTTCTTAATTTCTCTAAGTTTTCATTTCTATATCTGTGAAATGAGGAAATATGTGCTTATTTTGTCTAGTGGTTGTGTAAATAAAAATAACTTTTGATTTTTTATCTATAAAGTACCCCCACAAGAAAATGGATTATTAGGAGCCTGGGTGGCTCAGTTGGTTAAGCGTCTGACTTCAGCTCAGGTCATATCTCACGGTTCCTAGGTTTGAGCCCCGTGTCAGGCCCTGTGCTGACAGCTAGCGCAGAGCCTAGAGCCTGCTTCTGATTCTGTGTCTCCCTCTCTCTCTGCCCTTCTCCCGCTCATGCTCTGTTTCTCTCTGTCTCAATAATAAATAAAACGTTAAAAAAATAATAAAATCTCTAAAAAGGTTAGAGATTGCAAAAAAATTGCAATTAAAAAATGACCTCCTTCCTAACTACCCAGAACATTTTATTTTTATTATTATTATTAAATATTTAAGCTAAAATTTATAGAGTGTGATATAACAAATACCTACATATCCAATATACAAAATTAAAAGTATCAACCTCAGGGCGCCTGGGTGGCTCAGTCGGTTAAATATCCGACCTCGGCTCAGGTTTGTGGGTTCTAGCCTGCGTCGGGCTCTATGCTGGTAGCTAGCTCAGAGCCTAGATCCTGCTTCAGATTCTGTATCTCCTTCTCTTTCTGACCCTCCCCTGCTCACCCTGTCTCTCTCTCCCTCTCAGAAATAAATAAATTCATTTAAAAAAATAAAAATAAAAATATCAACCTCATAAGTTCATATTAATAACTTAATACATATGAAGTGCTTACAATAGTGCCTGAGTAATAATACTAAGTACTGAATAGATGTTAATTGATAATATCATCTTCTTTTGATGCTTTTAAAAAGAAATTAATCAGAAATAGGAACTCTTGCATTGTTCGTGAGAATGCAAACAAGTGCACCCTTTGTGGAAAACGATATGGATGTTTCTCAAAAATTAAAAATAAAACTACCCTGTAATCCAGTAATTGCACTACTGGGTATTTACCCCAAAAAACAAAAAATCTCACATAGGAAAGTGATGGAAAGATCACAGGCATTAGTAGACCAGAGAATTCAAAAGGATACATGCACCCCTATGTTTATTTATGTTTATTGCATTATTTATAATAGTGAAACTATGGAGGTAGCCCAAGGTCCATCAATAGATGAATGTATATATATATATATATATATATATATATATATATATATATATATATATATATATAATATGCATATTATTCAGCCATAAAAATAATGAAATCTTGCCATTTGCAACAACATGGATGGATCTAGAAGGTATAATGCTAAGCAAAATAAGTTAGTCAGAGAATGACAAATATCATATGATATCGCTCATATGTGGAATTTAAGAAACAAAACAAATGAATTAATAAAAAATAAAAAAGAGAGAGAGGTAAGCCAAGAAAGAGTTTCTTAACTATAGAGAAAAATCATAGCCACTAGAAGGGAGGCAGATAGGGAGATGAGTGAGATAGGGTGTAGGAATTAAAGAGTACACATGTCACGATAAAAAAATAATAATAAATTGAAAACTACTGTTACAGTTGATGTTTCCATGAAAAAAGCTTTAATCCATTTTTTCACATATGTATTTACATTTTCATGAATATTACAAAATACTTTGAAGTTTTAAACTTACCCAAATTGCACAACAGTGCAATATAATTTCGAATTTGAAAAATTATCATCATGTAGGTTAAGATGGAGAGATAGAGATAGAGACAGTTGTCTTACTGTATGAATTCTATAGTTTTTCATTCTATGCATTAGTTTGTTGTTGGTTAATGCTATCAATATTATTATGGTATATCTTCATATATTGGCAGTCTATCTTCATTAATATGTATATCTGGATTGTATTTTTACAGTCTTTTAATATATGATTTAATAATTTTATTAGTTGTGATTACTACAAAATGGGACTACATATGTTAAATCCTTACCTATCATCTATTGAATTGATAGAATTTCTACCATATATTTTATATATTTCCCCTTCATCGAGTTTTTGGAATTATATTTTATATTTATTTTTGTGGTTTCCTTTACATTTTTACATGTGTACTTCACCTAAATTTATTATTTTTTAATTTAAATTTTAGTTAGCATGCAGTACAATATTGGTTTCAGAAGTAGAATTCAGTGATACATCACTTACATACAACACCCAGTGCTCATCATAGCAAGTGACCATTTTAATACCTATCACCCATCTAGTGAATCTCCCACTCACTTCCCTCTATCAACACTCAATTTGTTCTCTATCCTTAAGAATCTGTGTGGTTTGTTTCCCTCTCTTCTCTTTTCCCTGCCCTGCTTCCCATGTACACATCTGCTTTGTTTCTTAAATTCAATATATGAGTGAAATCATTTGGTATTTGTCTTTCTCCAGCTGACTGATTCTGCTTAGCATAATACATGTGCATATATACATATATATATAATGTAATATTACTTAGCCATCAAAAAGAATGAAATATTGCCATTTGCAATGACATGGATGGAGCTAGATGAATTATTCTAAAATAATTATAATTAATCTGTTTCTTTATCTTCTTTCCCACAAAGATCTTAGAATACTTTCACTCAAATATTTACCATTTCTATACTGTTGCTATCTAGCTGTGCCCATTGTTTTTAAATTCTCAGTTAATCATTATTATGATTATTACTTTTCATTTTGGGTTACCTATTACTTATTCAAATTTACCAACTCTATTAATTCCTTTCTTTACCATTGTTCCTGCATCTCAAACCTTCATTTCTTTCATACCGATGTATATTCTGTAGTAGTAAGTTCTGAAATCTTGTAGATCTGAAAACTTCTTTATTTCTGTCTTATTCTTGAATGGCACTTTAGGTGAGTTTATAATTTTAAGTCCAAAGTTATGTTCTGTCAGAGCTCTGAAGACATTATTTCATTTACTTCTGACATCTATTGTTGCTAATGAGAAATCTTACATAAGTCTGATTATAATTCCATTGTAGAAATTAATCTTTTCTCTCTGGTAGGAATTAAGATTTTCTCTTTGTTCTTGATACTCGTTTTTTAGTACTTGATGAGTCTAAATGTTAGCTTGTTATTTTGCATTTTGTTCTGTACCTAGTATACTCATTAGGGCTAAGGAGTTTTCTCTTTCCTCTATTCTGGAAAATCCTCAGCCAATTATTTTTGGAAAGTTTTCTCTTTCTCAGCTATTAAATTATTTCCTGGAACTCTGACTAGTTATTACTTGATTGGATCTTCTATATTATCTTCCACATTGCTTGGATTTCTCTTTCACACCCTCTATTTCTTTAACACTCTATACTGCAATCCAGCTAAGTTCCTCAGATCTATATTCCATTTCACTAACTCCTTTTAAATTTACTTTTTTCTTTCCCTCAAGTTCTTTATTCAAATGCTTGTATTTTTATTTCAAAAATTTCTGTTTGATTGTCATTTTTGAAATGGTAGCCTAGGACTTTCTTTATGGTGCCTATTCTTTCCTTTAACTCTTAATTATCCTGAAAATACTTTAGGGACACCTGGGTGGCTCAGTTGGTTAAGCTTTTGACTCTTGATTTGGGTTCAGGTCATGATCTCATGACCCTGAGACTAAGCTTTGGTCAGGCTCTCTACTGGGGATGGAGCCTGCTTAAGACTGTCTCTCTCCCTCTCTCTCTGCCCCTCCCTTGCTCACACTCTCTCACACTCTTTCTCTCAAAAATAAATTATCTATTTAGTTCACAGTGTGTTACTTTTTATGTTTATTTTATTTGCTTACTCTCTCATGGTGGTTTGCTTCCATTTGCGGTGCAATTTTAACTATAATCTCATCTTCGGAGTAATTGTTCCTTATGGTATTTTTCTATACCATGGATTGTGCAGACTCACTTTAAGCACTTTCTTGTTTTAAAATTTTTTAATGTTTTATTTATTTCTGAGAGAGAGAGAGAGAGAGAGAGAGCGAGCATGAACAGGGGAGAGTCAGAGAAAGAGGGAGACACAGAATCCGAAATAGGCTCCAGGCTCTGAACTGGCAGTCAGCACAGACTCTGATGCGGGGCCCAAACCCACAAACCGGGAGATCATGGCCTGAGCCAAAGCCAGAAGCCCAACTGACTGAGCCACCCAGGCGCCCCAAGCACTTTCATATTTACTTCTGTTGATCATCTATGGGTTTCAATGTTTTTAAGGCTACTTCTATAACTTACTGGCTTGAAATTTTTGCTATCCTTGTATAGTATCAATTGTTCATTTTTTCCTGCATCTGGCAGTGGATCGGGGTCCTGATTCCTTGCACATGACACTTTTTTGTAACGTTTTCAAGATGGTCAACTTTCTTTCCAAGTCTCTAGGCCAACGGATAGAGGTATTTTAATGCCTGTTTTATAGAAATGTGATTCTTAGCTTTATGCAGGAAACTTAGTCCCAGTTCTCAGCCATTCAGAGATACGAAACCTTACCTCTTTTATTTATGTAAGTATTGAAAGATCTAAGAGCAATGTCTGTACAATATTCCTAGATATCTTATCCAGTTAGTCATTTGATTTTCACTTTCATGGTCCATATAACTCTGTCTATATAAGTTCCAAGCATTTAATTCCAATCTGAGCTTTAGTTCTACACTTATAACTGCTTACTATTTTCACATTGATGTCCATCATCATCTCAAATTCTAAATTTCTAAAATAAAATTATCATATGACAAAAAAATGCTTATCTTCTGAATTTCCTACAGTTGGTCCTTTACTTAATGCATACTTGGGAAAAAAGCGTACCAAGACAAATATGTCATAAGTCAATAATAGAATTTTGTACTACATAAGGGCTTCTGTTCTTAAAGGGAATAAATTTAAATCCTGAAGTACTATTCTTATTTAGATACACATTTATTTATTATATATTTTTGTCATGTTGTTTTTTTAAACAAAGCTTTCCTTTAAATTTAATACAAGTTTAAATCTAGCAAGTCTAGACAGATTTCATTCCATTTGGTTTTTATCTTCATCTTGTTTGAATTAATTTATTAGAACTATCTTTCACTTACAAATATCAGAAATGTCTTCTTTTTTCAGTTTCTCTTTCATTTGTCATAGAACTAAATTAAAATGTATCTAAATATTCAACACTTATACCAACAGGTGCTCCTCTATAGACATAGATGTAGAAGCCAATGAAACTAAGTTACTGACTGGCAAGTAGTACCAACATGCAATAATTCATAATTTTTACTTTTCAACTATTAAATAAAAGTCCAAGTTAGGCAAAAAAAAAGACATTTTAGGGAGCCACTGTAAAATGTATGAAACTTAGGACTACATAAAAACTAACCATAATAAAGCCAACAAAATTTCTTATTTGGTACTTATCTTTATTGATACTCAACTATAAAGTAAACCTTTCTTGGGGCCCCTGGGTGGCTTAGTCGGTTAAGCGTCCGACTTTCGCTTGGGTCATGATCTCGCAGTTCGTGGGTTCGAGCCCCGCGTCGGGCTCTGTGCTGACTGCCAGCTCAGAGCCTGGAGCCTGTTTCAGTCTGTGACTCTCTCTCTCTGTGACCCTCCTCTGCTCACGCTGTCTGTCTCTCTCTCTCCTAGAAATAAATAAAAAACATTAAAAATTTTTTAATAAAAAAATAAAATAAAGTAAGCCTTTTTTTTTTGTCTTTCTCCATGACTCTTCCTATGACATTAGCCACAAAATCCTAGATAGATTTTTCACTGAATGTGTTTTCTGAATCTTCATGTCATACCATCCTCACTGTCACTATCATAGCTCAGGATCTTGTGGCCTCCCTGTAGGCTTGTAACTCATCTCAATGATGTCAAACTGTTAATCTTACAGGGCTCAGAACATGCCCCTCATTTTTTTTTACATCTATGATTTTCATCATTCTGTTATCCCCAAATATCCCCAAATATTTCCTCCCTCATCATGTCAACCATTGTCCCTATGATTTTTGTCAGAATTTTATGCTACTTTGAAACCTGATTGCAAATTCTACCTATTCTATGAAGCTTTTCATTACTATGTTAACTGGAAACAGTCTCTTAAATACTATGCTATTTGTTTTACGCACATAATTATATTGCCTTACGTAGTGATGGGTATATGATGATAAAGCCGAAAAGCCTGTGACAAATTTTATGGACACTAGAATTCCGTCAACAGATACTTTGAAGCTGACATATTCCACAGACATATTCAAATTACTTTAAATCTCTACTTACTATTCATGAGTAGATCGTAGTTTGCAATAATTCATAGTGTAACAACTTTGATCTTTAATAGGGGGTTCATGAGATATTGCATGGCCTATTATTTTTTCTCAAACATATTGTTATTCTTTTGAACTTTTTATTATACACCCTGATATATGTCAACACTAGTCCTTTATTCATGCCATCTTTTCTGCTTACAATCCTTCCCTTCACAGACCTTAACATTTACTTGTGTAATTCTTAGTCATCTTGCATATTTCAGCTTAAATTCCCTTCCTCAGAGAAGTTTTCCTGGAGTCTCAGATTAGCTTTTTTCCCACTGTTGTACACTTTTAATAGTATGCTGCATTTTTACTCTACAGACTAATTTATAATCTGAGTTTATAGAGCAGTGGTGGTTAATAAAAATAATATCCAATAAAGAATTTTGGTCTTTATGTCCCCCAAAAGTTTATGGGAGGAGATGAATCTATATATCCTGTCCAAAACGACTCTAATTAAACTCTGCTATCCTCTCACAACCTCTAATACCTATAAATCCTTATAATCTTATTAGTTAGAAACCAATAGAATTTCTTTATAATCATGCAATTCTATTTAAGTATGTTGGTCCCTTGATTTATTTTTTCCATAGTATGAGCAGTTCTGCACAATTAGAATTCAGTGGCATATAATCCCTTGTGAGTATGGAGAGTGTGATTCTTAATCCATTCTGATTACTTTTCTTTTGATACATTTGATGGGATTTTTTCTTTACATTTTTCTGGAGAAAGAATATATATGAGCACTCACATTTGATAGTACTTATCTCATTATGTATTTTTAAAATTTTAAAAATTAATACTTTTATTCCCAAATGGAGGCTTAGCTCCAAAAGCATAACGAATTTTGTCTACTTTTGTTCATGATTATATCTCAAGTTCCTAGCACTAAACTTTTTTATACATGGATTCTGCTAAATAAATATTTGTTGAATAAGTGAATGGTAAACAAAGCTCAATGAAATCACCACAATTCAGCAGTAATCCTGACAGCTAAAGTATTAAGTGGAGGTTTATAAAGTGGGGTGTGGACGTTTAGAAAGGGATGAAGAGGAAAAGTAATTGTGAACATGGATGAGTAAAGGTTCAGAAAAATAAATCATAGTATATAAGCTTTTGTTTCTGTATTGAATAGTTTGTAGTTTATTTCATTCTCTGATATTTATTACCCAAATCAAGATGCAATACTCTGTATGCATAAAAACAATGAGGGTGCCTGGGTGGCTCAATCATTTAACTGTTGGACCCTTGATTTTGGCTCAGGTCATGATCTCACAGTTCGTGGGATTGAGCCCTGCATTTGGCTCTGTGCTGAAAAGCACAGAGTTCACTGGAGATTTTTCCTCCCCTACTCTCTCTCTGCCCCTTCCTCACTCGTGTTCTCTCTCTTTCTCAAAATAAAGAAATAAACACTAAAAGAAGAACAACCTTTGAAGTATATATTACACTACTTGTGCTCTTTAGGAGAATGTTCTTGAGATCCAACTTGCATCATTTTTCAATGAGTGTAACTCCAGACTCATTCATGATCTTATGTTTAGTGAAACAGAATATTCCTTAGAAGTGTAAAAAGTATTCCTTGGTTTTTTTGATTAAACATCATTTTTATCCTCTTTTATTTGTTATTTCCCAGAATAAGATGAATTCAATACAGTCTTATGTCGTTCATTTGTATTAATTAAATTATTAATAAAATCTCAAATATTATAATAATAAATCTTGAAATATCCTCCAAAACTAATTATAGTGTTTACTTATGGGGTGATGGTGAATGAAATGGAGAGCAAAGATGGAATGAAGGTTTTCTCTATATACATTTTTACATTTTTCATTTTTGAATCTTATAAATGTACTTCCTATTAAAATAACATTTTAAGTAAATAAAACAAGTACTGTAAAAAAAAAAAACCCTCAAATATATTTAACATTACCAAAACTGGGGCACCTGGGTGGTTCAATCAGTTGAGCTTCTGACTTTGGCTCAGGTCATGATCTCATGGTTTGTGGGTTCAAGCCCCGTGTCAGGCTCTGTGCTGACAGCTAGCTCAGAGCCTGGAGCTTATTTTAGATTCTGTCTCTCTCTCTCTCTCTGACCCTCCCCTGCTCACGCTGTCTCTCTCTCTCAGAAATAAATAAAATATTTTGAAAATTAAAAATTAAAAAAACATTACCAAAATAATCCGGCCTTGTTTCTTACAAAATTTATTCAATCATTTTATTTATTTGGTTCAGATTCTTGTTTTTCATTTCTTAAGTCTTAGATATTATATTTTATGTTTGTTTTAAAATAGTGAGATTTAATTTTTCCGCTGTCTTGGTGCACTGAATTTGTTTTATAGTTATCTTGAGTGCCATTTTTTAATCATAAAGCAATTGATGTGAACTTAAGTGTAATATATATAATATTGGATTGCTATCATTAAAATATAGGTGCCTGATGCTCTATGAGCTGCCATGCTTTCAAAAGGAGTTTTATCCTTATGCATTGCTTTCTAAAGCATTGAATTAGAGCAAGAAAAGGTTGTGTTCAATTTTTTTGCTCTTTGCTAACTGGATCTTTCAAATTCTCTTTTTCTTTGGTCAATGTAGTTAGTTTAAATGCAAATATATCTATCTATCCTCTCTTTACCTTCATATATATACTATATATTTATGTAATAATGAATATTATTTTTATATATTTATATTATATATATATTTATATATTATTTATATATATATAAAGACCATATAGTTAATGGTTGTGCAAACATTTATGATTTATGTGGAATTCTGTATCCATATTTCTTTGAAATGCATAAAGGTTTTTGAGTGTTGGTTATTAGGTTTAGATTTTTAAAATCTTGCCACTTACTTTCTGTGTATTGTTGAGACAGAAGTCCTTTTATTGATTACTTTTCATTTTCCTTTCTGATGGCCTTCTTCAGACAGACAAGCTCTGAGCTAATTAGTGAGCTTTCTTCTTCACTGCTCACTTCTTTAAACTCTCTGCAGAAAAGAAACTTATGAACATTTTGTGAAATTCAACTATATACAGGATAATAATTTAATAATAGTAAACACGCTATAGAGATTTGAATAGATTTGAGACATAATATGACAATCTATATATCCATAACTGGTAAAGAGACAATCACCATAAAGGTAGTTGGGATAACACTCATAATGCCAAGCCACTCAGTGGAGTTACCAAAGTCTCTTCCATCCAACACAATTCAGAAAATTATGGTACTTCAAAGGCCACTGAGTCAAAGCTTATTTGAACTGGCCCCATGTTATAGTCTGGTTCTGTCACTAATAACTAAATGGTTTAGGCTTAGAAAGTTTCTCATCTGTACTTTTGGGATAAAAATGATAATGCTCTGTGGGGCTTTTAAAGATATTATATGATACAAAAGAGCACTTAGGAGTATCACATAAAATTATGAAGTTAATGCATACAAGTTGCTTCACATAGCAATGTAAATACACAGTAAATGCTTTAAAATATGTGGCATTATTGTTGTCCTGTTACTTCTGATGGTGTGTAGCTATGGTTATTTATATAGTCATATTTAGTGAAAATTCCAATATGAGAAGTATAGGACTTTTATGACATAGGTACATTGATTATATTTCCTTATTTGACTGTACTTATGAAGAAAACTAAAAATATTGGAAAGTTTCTGATAAATAAGCTCATTAGGTGTAGAATACAATATCAAACCATTTTATATCTTCCTTCTGGCTCAAAATCAGATAGTTAAGATTCAGTAGTCCTACAGATTGTTCATAGATTTGTAATTTACTTTGAACTGAAAAAATAACCAGTGCCATGCTTAAGATTTTAAAGTCATGGGGGTGCCTGGGTGGCTCAGTTTGTTGAGCGTCCGGCTTCGGCTCAGGTCATGATCGCACAGTTCGTGGGCTCGAACCCCACATCGGGCTCTGTGCTCAGAGCTTGCTCAGAGCTTGGAGCCTGCTTCAGACTCTGTGTCTCCTTCTCTCTCTGCCTCTCCCCCACTCATGCTCTATCTCACTCTGTCTATCCAAAATAAATGTAACAAAAAAATTTTAAAAAATATTTTAAAGTCTTGGATTCATGTTTTGATGTATTTTCCATGATTTGCAATTTGACATGAGGAGACAACACAGTGACTGGATTCTAACTTATTCTTACACCTGATTAACCAGCTCTGAGTTCAGATGGTACTGATGAGAAGGTGTTGGAAAGCTTTACCAGATTAAGAATATTTGTATTTTTCTACATGATACTGTATTATTACCTGAGAAATATTTCCAAGATCAGAATTCCATCAAAACAATTTTACTTAGTACAGGCCCAGGGTAGCATGAATATTAGATCCTCTTTCATACTACAAAAGTTAAATTTTGAATTTGTCTTTAAAATATATTTTAGGCTCTTTCCATAATTTGGTTATTGTTGAAAGCACCAGTATAAACATTGGGGTAGGAATACTACTTGGCAATGAGAAAGAATGAAATCCTGCCATTTGGAACAATACAGATGGAACTGGAGGGTGTTATGCTAAGTGAAATAAGTCAGTCAGAGAAAGACAGATATCATATATTTTCACCCATATGTGGAACTTGAGAAACTTAACAGAAGACCATGGGGGAAGGGAAGGGGCAAAATAGTTACAAATAGAGAGGGAGGGAAGCAAACCATAAGAGACACTTAAATACTGAGAACAAACTGAGAGTTGATGGGGTGAGCAGGGGAAAGGGGAAAATGGGTGATGGGCATTGAGGAAGGCATTTGTTGGGATGAGCACTGGGTATTGTATGTAAGCGATGAATCATGGGAACCTACACCCAAAACCAAGAGCACACTGTACAAACGGTATGTTAGCCAGTTTGATAAATGATATTTTTTAAAAAAGAGTTAAAAAGCAGTGTTTTTACCAGCTAAATAAATAAATAAAATGATAAAATATATTTCAATTAAAACCTCCAGAAAGGAATTGTATTTATGATTTTAAGCAGTTTCTCCCCCGCCCCTTTCAAAGGGCTTTTCAAGGCACTTTCATTTACACAGTATCATCAATGCAAAAGTTTTCTTTTTTAAGGAAGTTTTTCTTCCCTTCAAGACATCTATCTCTATATTTTCAATCTCATATGCTATATGGAACAACAATACTAATCATATACAACTAGAAAAAATGCTAAAATCCTCTGAAATTAGGTACTTAAGGTCTTTAATCCAAGACCTGCACATAGTTCTAGATTTGTCCTTCAGCTCTGAAGCAATGGGCCCCTGTTTTGGATGAAGCAGTTATCAAAAGTCCTTAAATAACTTTCTATCATTTTGTCTGAAGAAACATTTTCTTAAAATCAGGTAGCTTTATGAACCTACATAGTAAGGTGAAAAGCTTCCATTTCCATAACATTAGTACAGACAGAAATTACAATGCTTCAGTTACTGTCAAGAGGCAATCAGGGGCACTTGGGTGGCTCAGTCAGTTAAGCGTCCGACTTCGGCTCAGGTCATGGTCTCATAATTCATGGGTTCTAGCCCCGTGTCGGGCTCTGTGTTGACAGCTAGCTCAGAGCCTGGAGCTTGTTTCCGATTCTGTGTCTCCCTCTCTATCTGACCCTCCCCTGCTCTCTCTCTCTCTCAGAAATAAATAAAAACATTTAAAAAAAAGAGCCAATCAGAAAACATAAGTTAATCTCCCTGACAATCCTGTTATGGGGATAGGCAGTTTTCATTTGAAGTACTTGCTTAAGGCTGCAACTCTATTTTTTTTCTTAAATAGTTTATTGTCAAGATGGTTTACATATAACATCCAGTGCTCATCTCCACAAGTGTCTTCCTCCATGCCCATCACCCCCCTCCCCCTCTCCTCCACCCCCAACAGCCCTCAGTTTGTTCTCAGCATTCAAGTCTCTCTCATGGTTTGCCTCCCTCCCTCTCCTCAACTACTAAGGCTGCAACTTTATTAATACAAAACATGCCATTTAGCCTTTGGCCCTACATTTTGGTCACTGAACAAATGCAAAAGAGTTTACACTGCCTTTCACTATTATATTGGGGTACTCCTCAATCACATCTCGAGCTTCTAGTATGTACACAGAATGCTGTGCTAGATAGAATATGTGAGGGCTACCAAAGAAATCACAGGCATGACCCTTGAAGTCAAGTTGAAGAAAAAAAGATGCAGTTCCAGAAAAAAAGCGGGGCTGGGGAAAGAAAATTACCTAACGGTATGCCAAGTGTGAAACAATTAGAAATCAAACACAAACTGTCTTTGTATAGGAATATTTGTATTGATTGTGCAGTAATCAGGCTAGACATTTGTATGATTTTTCAGGTATACAATTCTGTGTCTATTTTACTCTAGCATTTCTGGTTTATACATCATATCACACAGGAAACTCCATGATGAATCATAAAAGAGGATAGATAAGTCATCTTGACATCAATTTATACCACTTGTGTTCTTTTTTTTTTTTTAAGTTTACCTCACCTTTTTTTTTAAATAGTTTATTGTCAAGTTGGTTTCCATATAACACCCAGTGCTCATCCCCACAAGTGTGTTCTGCAGCCTATTTTTATCTTAGTCGTCCTTTTTTAAAGCCCAAAGCCTCTCTGCTAGTGCAGATATTTCACCTAATCTCTCTCTAATAGTTGAACAATGACCATATCTATTAATTTTACTTCTGTTTTTCATATTCACTCTTTTCTGCCTAAATTTTTCTACCCTAGTTGGATTTAAGACTATGAGAATGTGTTTTCCATGCCTGGCTTTGCTAGATGAAAATCACATATTGTTTTAATCCAAAAACTGTTGAGAAATAACCAGGATCTCATTCTTCTGTACTATATAAAGCAAGCCTTTCTTGAGGCAAAGACATTTAATTTTATTTTTTCTTTCATTTATTTTTCCAATATTAAAATGGCAGAAGAATCTTTTGTTAGATAGGAAGTAATCTTCCACAAAGGAACTATCCAGTGCCACTTTCCTCCTTTGCCCCACAGCATAAGCACGAGGCTTCCTGTGGGAAGTAGCTCAGCACAGCCACTAGTTACTTAACTTGCTTACACGACACAATGCCTTGGACACCCCAGTGAAACCACTCCTCTCAGTCATGTCTGCCTCAGTCGCAACACAGTGAGCCCCATCAACCAGAAGATTGGACCAAACCCCTGCTCACACCGTGTCTCTTGGTGCAGTTTTGTAAACCCTTAGTTGGAAGAACAGTGGCAAAGTGTCTTATTTCACAAATTGAAGAGACTGCACCTAGTTCAAATGCACAAAACTGAGGTCAGGGGACAAACACTGACAACAAGCAAAGACAACCTTTGTAGATGACTGGCCTGAAGAGAGTGGTCATGACAAAACAACAGAGCACATGCAACACATATTAGAGATGGTCCCAGAAGTACCAGGTCCTGGGAAATATGAGACATCATACAGCAGGGCACATCAGGATTTCTTTAAAGGCCATATGCTCAAGAACAGGAGTTATAGCTCCCTTTCCTAACAGAGAAACAGAAAAAGACTCAATCAAAATGAGAAGACGTATAAATTTATCCCAAATGAAAGAACAGGACAAAGTTACAGCTAGAGATATAAGCAAAACAGAACTAAGTAATGTGCCTGATAGATAATTTATTTTTTTAAATGTTTTATTTATTTCTGAAAGAGAGAGAGACAGCGTGAGCAAGGAAGGGTCAGAGAGAGAGGGAGACACAGAATCCGAAACAGGCTACAGGCTCTGAGCTAGCTGTCAGCACAGAGCCCAACACGGGGCTCGAACCCATGAATTATGAGACCATGACTTGAGCCGAAGTCGGATGCTTAACTGACTGAGCCACCCAGGCGCCCCCTGATAGATAATTTAAAGTAATGATCATAAGGATACTCACTGAACCTAAGAAAAGAGTGGAAAATATGAGTGAGGCCCTTAACACAGAGATAAGGAAAAACATAGAAGAAATAAAGGGCTAATAAACAAAAATGAAAAACATGCTTTATGGAATGAACAGGCGGGAGAAAGCAGAGAAGAAACAGTAATAGTAATCAAGCTCAACAAAAGAAAGGAAAAATAATACAAGATGATAATAGCCTTAGGGAAATAAGTGAGTCCATCCAACCTGATAAATTTCATATAGCAGAAGTCTTAGATGAAGAAGAGAGAGAAAAGAGGGCAGAAAATTTATTTGAAGAAATAATAGCTTAAATTTCTCCTAATCTGGGGAAGGAAGCATATATCCAGATCCAGGAGACACAGAGAAGTCCCATCAAAATCAACAAACGCAGATCCACACCACAACATATTGTAATTAAATTAGAAAAATATAGTTATAAAGAAAAAAATTTAAAGTAGCAAGACAGAAGAAGACAGTAACATTCAAGGGAAAACCCATTAGGCTATTCCAAGCCAGAAGGGAGTGGCATGATATAATCAAAGTGCTGAATAGGAAAAATTTGCAGCCAAGAATACTCTATCAAGCAGGGCTATCATTCAGAATAGAAGAGATAAAGACTTTACCAAACAAACAAAAATGAAAAGAGTTTCTGGTCACTAAACCAGCCCTGCCAGAAAAATTAAAGAGAAAACTTTGAATGGAAAAGAGAAACCAAAGGTGACAATATAAAGGTAGGAAACAGAAAAACATTTTTATTTCTTTAAAAAGTTAGTCAAGTAACTCACAAAATAAAACAATGCAAAATATAGCAACATATGCGTAAAATGTGGTAAGTAAAGGAGTAAATAATGGGTTCAAACTTAAATGACCACCAAATTACTATAGATTGCTATATGCAGAAGGGGTTATATATAAAACTAATGGCAACCATATATGGAAAACCACCAATAAATATATAACATTAAAGAGAAAAAAATCCACATATATCTAAACAAAAGCAGCATATCATGTAAGAATGAAAGAAAAGATCAGAGGAAATCTTCGGAAACAACCACAAAGAAATAATGAAATGACAATAAATACATATGTATCAATAATTACTTTAATTTAAATGGAAAAAAATAAATAAAAAATTAAAAAATAACTACTTTGAATTTAAATGGATTAAACATTCCAATCAAAAGACATAAGTGACAGAATAGATTTTTAGAAAACATCTAAAGATTCATTTTATATCTAAAGACACCTACAGATTGAAAGTGAGGAAATGGGGGAGGGGCAAGATGGCGGAGAAGTAGGGAGCTCCATACTTGCACTCGCGCCCATGCCTCACACGGAAAAGACTGAAGCCATACGAAACCTTGTGAAACCCAAGAGATTGGGAGAAAAAGGATGCAGAATCCAATGAGAAAGACTTCTAACGTGAGTGCGAACTGGGGAAGATAAAATCGGGCCTGGATCAGAGACTGGAGGGATGGGGTGACCCTGCTCTGCGGGGAGTGAGAGGAGAAAAAAGAGAGAGAGTCTGAAACAGAAAAAGCTCCACTCCGCTCAGAGCATAGAAAGACCTTGCGCACAAAATACCTGCGCACCAGGTCCCCACGTTCCAACTCGCCCTGGAGGGGCTGCGCACACGGAATGCTTATTTGTGCTGGCTCCTGGCTGGCTGGGAGAAGCTGTGCGCCTGCCACCATTGCACTCTTGGTGGGCTTGGACCCCTGGAGGAGCCACGCTCAGGCCACAGGCATCCGCGCTCCTGGCTGGCTGGAACACCAGAGGGAAGGCAAAGAGCTAAAAACTGGGAGATTTGCCCACGAGTTCGTGTTTAGGGTGAAGAGACACAGAGGGACCTGGTTTTCCTCACTCCAGAGGGCTCAGCGTGCCCGGCAGGCAGGCAGAGCCCCCTGCCCCGCCAAGGCTTCCCAGCCTGACCCCAAGGAGAAGGGAGCAGTGGCTTCTGGCTCCAACCCCAGAGCTACGCAGGAGGCTTGGAATTGCCCTGAGGGGATTGCCAGAGGATTACCTGCTACAAATTCAGCAGAGTGCTTGGACTGGGATTTGGATGCTGGGACTGGCCTGGGTTGAAAAGCGCAACAAACTTTGGCTGCGCCCCTGGCCCAGGGAGTTTACAAGCCCATAATAGCGAGGTGGAGCACTTGGTTCAAGAAGGGACTGGAGCGCCACAACTCTCCTCCCAGATATCTCCTGTTGAGCCTTTCATTATTTTATTTCCCTACTTGTAGTGGTATTTGAGACTCTCCACCATGTGTATTTTGGCTTGCTTCTTGAGTTAGCCTTGAAAAGCAAAACAGACAAACACACACACAGGGAACAATCATAGGCAAACACACTGACAAATACAACAAACAAGCAAACTGAAAGGGAAAAAGAAAAAAAAATTAAAAGAACCAAAAGTGAAAGACCATCTAAAAGCATATAACCAGAATTCCCAGCTAAAAATAAACAGCAAGGTGTATGCAGTGCTGATGGAAGAGCATACAGAAAGAGAAATGATAGGGTGGGGAGAAAGCAAATTTGGACAATGACCAGACAGAGAGACTAAGAGGCTTAATTCAGAGAGAGAAAGAGGAGAATATGGTAGGAAGTGAGGAGAAAGAAACGAAGGTAATGTTACCCAAAGAAAGTATATGGTCTGATTACTCCAGAGAGAAAGAGAGAGATAAGAAGGTAATGACGGAGGTGTAGAATATGCATCTAGAGAATGGATTAAATGTGACTGTTTAAGCAAACCAATGACCAGAGTGCCCAGTCCAGGAAAGGGGAGGGATAGGATTTTGAAAAGGGAAAATATATCTGAATAGAAGGAATTAATCTAGAATTAATCACAGCAGTGAATCCATGTTGGTCTTGCCCCAGGCTCCCATGGAAAAATAAAAGCAGCTCTTCAGCGTGGATGGGCATGGTTTGGTGTAGGCAGGTCTCACCTCTACTACGGTCCTTCGTGCCTCTCCCTGACGCCCTGCTTTGGTGGTTGTGGGGAGAAAAATGGCAGCGCCCCAGTCCCTTCTTGAAAGAAGTTTGCAAATCACTGTATTGGGTCTGATCTCCCTGAGCCAATCGCGTAGCCAAGAAGGGCTGTGTTCCATGTCCCACGCCCCACCTTGTTTCCACGTGTTAGTCCATGCGCTATATTGATGCCACTTGAAATGTAATTCTGCAGGCCAGGCTGCTTCCCTCAGCCGGGGATAGAGCTGGGAGAGCAGGGGAGCAGCTTCTCCTGTCACTGCCTGAGACTGGGTCATCCAGCCCAAAGAAAGCACCACAGCTAGAAATAGGATCACTCTCTGAATGCCATGTGGTTAGGGATAGGATGTCTGGATCCCTCTCCAAACTAAGCTGAGCTCTTTCTCTTCTCCAAGGATAGTTCTATGAGCAGTTTCAGCCCCTTTCTCTTCCCCTCGTCTCTCTGTGGCCCTACGAGAAGGAGGCTCCCTACCCTCCATGTCTCCAGATCCCGGACCATTTTTCTCTTCCCCAGTTTGCAATCACACATCTATGAGGCTGTCTTCTTAGTGGACTCATATCCTACCAGACTCCTCTGGTTCAGTGTACTATGGCTTCAGGCCTTCTCTGTTTGAGAGATGCGGCTGAGTGAAATGCACAGAGCTCCCTACTTCTCCACCATATTGCCTCCCTCTCCTTAAATATGTACCAAAATTTAAACTAAAGGATTCTTTTTTTTCAAATTCATGTGTGCATGCCATAATATATACAAGTACTAACTTAGTTCAGATGAGTAACTATTTTTTAAATGTTTTTATTAATTTTTTTTAATTTCTGAGGAGAAAAGGAGGCAGCGTGAGCAGGGAAGGGTCAGAGAGAGAGGGAGATACAGAATGTGAAGCAGGCTCCAGGCTCTGAGCTAACTGTCAGCAGAGAGCCCAACGCGGGGCTAGAACCCATGAACTGTGAGATCATGACCTTATTCAAAGTCGGACGCTTACCCAACGGAGCCACGCAGGCACCCCATAAGTAACTATTTTCAAGTGATAGAAAACAGTGTATGGAGGGAATTGGGGGCAATAACATGACCCTCTACAATTCTTTTATTATTTTTTTAATAGTTTATTGTCAACTTGGTTTCCATATAACACCCAGTGCTCATCCCCACAAGTGCCCTCCTCCATACCCATCACCCCCTTCCACTCTCCCCCATACCCATCAGTCCTCAGTTTGTTCTTGGCATTTAAGAGTCTCTGATGGTTTGCCTCCCTCCCTCTCCCCCACTATTTTTCCCCTTCTTCTCCCTAATGGTCCTCCGTTAAGTTCTTCCTAATCCTCCTATATGTGCAAACATGATATTTGTCCTTCTTTGCCTGACTTATTTCACTCAGCATAACACCCTCAAGTTCTGTCCATGTAGCTACACAAGGCCAGATTTCATTGTTTCTCATTGCCATGTAGTATTCCATGGTATAGATAAACCACATCTTCTTGATCCATTCATCCGTTGATGGACACTTAGGCTCTTTCCATGTTTTGGCTATTGTGGAGACTGCTGCTATGAACATTGGTGTACATGTGCCCCTATGCATGAGCACTCCTGTATACCTTGGGTAAATTCCCAGCAGTGCTACTGTTGGGTCATAGGGGAGTTCTACTGTTAATTTTTTGAGGAACCTCCACACTGTTTTCAAGAGGGCCTACACCAGTTTACATTCCCACCAACAGTGTAGGAGGGTTCCCATTTCTCCACATCCTCGCCAGCATCTAGAGTTCTCTGATTTGCTCATTTTAGCCACTCTGACTAGCGTGAGGTGGTATCTCAGCGTGGTTTTGATTTGTATTTCCCTGATGAGGAGGGATGCTGAGCAACGTTTCATGTGTCTGTTGGCCATCTGGATGTCCTCTTTGGAGAAGTGTCTGTTCATGTCTTCTGCTCATTTCTTCACTGGATTGTTTGTTTTCGGGTGTGGAGTTTGGTGAGTTCCTTATAGATTTTGGGTACTAGCCCTTTATCTGATATGTCATTTGCAACTATCTTTTCCTATTCTGTCAGTTGTCCATTAGTTTTATGGATAATCTTGATGAAGTCCCTAACCAGGTTAATTTTAATGGAAACTTTAAAAATGGAATCTAAAAATAAAGTCCCCTGCTATTAGCACATTCTTATCTATGAGCCTGTTTCTGTTTGTGATTAATTGTTTTAAATGTTTAGGTGCTCTCATATTCGGTGCATAGACATTTATGACAGTTAGTTCTTCCTGATGGATAGACCCTGTAATTGTTATGTAATGCCCTTCTTCATCTCTTGTTATTGTCTTTAACTTAAAGTCCTGTTTGTCTGGTATAAGTATAGCCACTCCTGCTTTCTTTTGATTTCCAGTAGCATGATACATATTTCTCCATTCCCTTACTTTTAATCTGAAGGTATCTTCTGGTATAAAATGAGTTTCTTGTAGACAACATATAGATGGATTTTGTTTTTTTTTGTCCATTCTAATACCCAATGTCTTGATTGGAGCATTCAGCCCATTTACATTCAGTGTTATTATTGAAATATGTGGCTTTAGAGTCTTTGTGTCCTTTGTGGGGTTCATGTTTGTGTTGGTGTGTCTGGTATCTTTGTTCCTTGCAACATTTCCTTCAGAGTGTCCCCCTCAGGATTTCTTGTAGGGATGGCTTAGTGGAGACAAATTCTGTCAATTTATGTTTATTTGGAAAGCTTTTTATCTCTCCTTCTATTTTGAATGTCAGGCTTTCTGGATAGAGGATTCTTGGCTGCATATTTTTTCTGTTCATCACATTGAAGATCTCCTGCCATTCTTTTCTGGCCTGCCACGTTTCAGTAGATAGGTCTGTCACCACTCTGACAGGTTTCCCTTTGTAGTTAGGGCCTTTTCTCCCTAGCTGCTTTCAAAATTCTTTGTCCTTATATTTTGCCATTTTTACTATGATATGCCTTGCAGAAGGTAGATTCAAATTACGTCTGAGGGGAGTCCTCTGAGCCACTTGTATTTAACGTTTACTTCTTTTCCCAGGTTGGGCAAGTTCTCTGCTATAATTTGTTCCAGGACTCCTTCAGCGCCTTTCCCCCTCTCTTCCTCTTCTGGGGTTCCTATGATACGGATACTGTTGCGTTTGACCATATCGCTGAGGTCTCAAACTCTTCTTTCATGTTCCTGGATCAGTTTGTCTCTTTGTCAGCTTCTTGTTTTCCTGTATTGGTGTCTTATAGATCACTTATTCTCCTTTCTGCCTCTTCAATCCGTGCATCGGAGGCCTCTAATTTATTATGTATCTCATTTATCGCTTTTTTAAATTCTTCATGCCTATTGATATTCTCCATTTTTTCTGTAGCCATAGTTTCTTTGATGTCCCCTATGTTTTTTTCAAGCCCAGCTATTAATTTTATGATTATTATTCTAAAATCTTGTTCATTTATGCTGCTTATATCTGTTTTGAGCAGTTCATTAGCTGTCAATTCTTCCTGGAATTTCTTTGGGGGAGAGCTTTTTCGTTTCATCATTTTAGTTAGCTTTCTGGCTCTTTTTAGTTTTAAAGACCTGTTATGATCTCTGCACCTGTGAGCGCTGCTTTTCTAAGAAGACTCTTTGACTGTTCAGGGCCTACACTTTCCGAGAGTGTTTTTTGAATGATATCTCTTGGTCTCTCTTGTTGAGACCTTGGTTATTTTGTTTTCCTACTCGTAGTGACATTTGGGCCTCTCTTCTACCATGTGTAGTTTGGCTTGTTTCTTGAGGTAGCCCTGGAGAGGAAAACAGACTGACAAATACATAGGGAGCAGGGGCCCACAAACGCACAGACAAATCCGACTAACATGCAAACCGAGAGGGACAGCGAAAAAGTTAAGAGAAACGATGGAGGAGGGAGGGAGGATAATAGAAAATTTAAAAATACATAAAAAGGTCAAAAGAAAGAAAAGAAAAGGATAAAAGAAGAATACCAATGGACAAAGAACGGTTTATAGCATATAACCGGATTTTCCAGCTACAATTAAATAGCCGGTGTGTGTGCAGTGCTGGTTGAAGAGCATAGAGACAGAGAGAGAAAACAGGGCGAGGATGAGGCAAAATTGGAAATAGAATGGACAGGCAGAAGGGATAAGAAGCTTTTTTCAAAGAGTTAAAGGGTGGAGTATGGTTGGTTAGGTGAGAGAAGGATGCTGGTGTTATCCAGAGAAACTATATAGTCTAATTAGTCCTGAGAGAAAGAGATGGAAATGTCGGTAGGTGTAGAATTTACATCTACAGAATGGACTAAATGTGATTGTTTAAGCAACCCAGTGACCAGAGTTAATCAGGTAAGAGTTATGGGGGAAAAAGAAAAAAAAAAGAAAAGAAAAAAAAGTTAAAAAAAAAAAAAAGGAGAGGGCAGCTCTCAAGCAGGGATGGGCGTGGTGTGATCCAATGTGTCCGATGGGAGTTCTGCCTTGGCGGTTTTTGGGAGGAGAGTTGTGGCGCTCCAGTCCCTTCTTGAACCAAGTGCTCCACCTCGCTTTTATGGGCGTGTGAATTCCCTGGGCCAGGGGCGCGGCCAAAGTTTGTTGCTCTTTTCAACCCAGGCCAGTCCCAGCATCCAAATCCCAGTCCAAGCACTCTGCTGAATTTGTAGCAGGTAATCCCCTGGCAATCCCCTCAGGGCAATTCCAAGCCTCCTGCATTGGATTTCACACTGGCAGTATGGGGCTTGCTTGGGACTCTCTCTCTCCCTCTCTGTCTCTACCCCTCCCCTGCTTGCTCTGTCTCTCTCTCAAAATAAATATTTTTTTCCAAAAAACACTTATTTCTGAGAAATCTGGACTCGACCTCAGATATACTATTCAGAATCTCTGAAGAGTTTGTCTTTGTTCATACTATTGCCTCTTTCTACAATGCTCTTACTCTCTACAAAAATTCTCACACCTCTTCATGTTCAGCTCAAATGCAGCCTATTCTAAGAAACCATCCTCGATGCACTTCTTTCCAACAAATGTACTCTTACCTATAATTATGGCACAGGATGACAGATGCATTAAAACTGCAATACAAGAGAGTTTGGGGGGAACTAGGATAGGTCTTCCAGGAAAAGGTGGAAGGTAATATCTAAGACTTGCACTTAAAGTTGAACTTATATTTAGAAACCTGAGCTGAAAGTACTACAAATACCTAAGTAATAAATCACACAGCCTCTACGCTTAGAGGAGATTAGTGACAATTTTACAAGAGAATATTAGGATAAAAATGAAACAAAATGGCTTAGCTTCTAGGCAAAAACCTATACAATAAGAGGAAAACAGTAGGAAAGCCCTTCCTAGGTAAGATGATAGATAATATCCTAGATGAGCATGTGCAGTTGTCAGAATATTATACCTTTAGGGTAAGGTAAAAATAATGATGTAAGATAAGAAAACAGGAGGTTGAGATATGTGAAACGGACAGTGATATGGATAAAATTATTATTAAATGGCAGAAGTGGGGTAAGAACCCAGAAGAGCCTGACTCTCTATACATCTAAATTATGCCTTTGTTTAAACTATTACATCACCCTAGAATGTCCTTTCCCTCTATCTTTGCCTGTGAGAACACTATCTTATTTTCTTTTTTTTTTTTTTTACAAATAGTTTATTGTCAAATTAGTTTTCCACATAACACCCAGTGCTCATCCCCACAAGTGTCCTCCTCCATGCCCATCCCCCTCCCCCACATCCATCAGTCCTCAGTTTTTGTCAGCATTCAAGAGTCTCTCATGGTTTGCCTCTCTCCCTTTCCCCACCATTTCCCCCTTCTTCTCCCCCTTGTTCCTCCGTCAAGTTCCTCCTAATCCTCCTATACGTGCAAACATATGATATTTGTCCTTCTCTGCCTGACTTATTTCGCTCAGCATAACACCCTCAAGGTCCATCCATGTTGCTACACATGACCAGATTTCATTGTTTCTCATTGCCATGTAGCATTCCATCGTATAGATAAACCATATCTTCTTGATCCATTCGTCCGTTGATGGACACTTAGGCTCTTTCCATGTTTTAGCTATTGTTGAGAGTGCTGCTATGAACATTGGGATACATGTGCTCCTATGCATCAGCATTTCTATATCCCTTGGGTAAATTCCTAGCAGTGCTATTGCTGAGTCATAGGGGAGTTCTATTGTTAGTTTTCTGAGAAACCTCCACACTGTTTTCCAGACAGTATCAGTTTACATTCCCACCAACAGTGTAGGAGGGTGCCCGTTTCTCCACATCCATCTTATTTTCAACATTACAGAACCTTTCCCAAGATGATTGAGCCACTCCACTCTGAAGTCACAATGGACACTCTCCCCATCACTCTCTTTCCCCTTTTATTTGAGGAGCATGGGGGTGCACATGAAGACTCCTTTGCTGGAATTGAGGAGGTTCTGGGGTTGAAAGCCTCAAGAAATAGTCCTCATTCCTTGGGAGGAATACAGAAAGGTCTGTCCAGGGCAAAGTCTGGAGAATATCTTAATCACCATCAGCTACTTGAAAAGCATACTTCAGGGCCACCACACCCCACATCTTTTCAATCAGAATCTTTAGCTGATGGAATAGGAATTTTCATCTGTAACAAGCACCTCACAAAATTCTGATTTATAATGAATTTTGAGAACCAGCAATTAGTTCTTCTAGAGACCTGACCCAAACACTAAGTCCTTGGTCATTTCAAATGCTTCAATTTTGTTAAGACAGCACAACTAATTCTTAGTTTATCTTCTTTAGCATTAAAAGCAGGAACAAAACCACTAATTTGAAAAGATATACACTTCTATGTTTGTTACATCATTTATAATAGCTAAGATATGAAAGCAACTTAAGTGTGCATCTATGGATAAACAGATAACAAGATGTGGTACACACACACACACATTATTATATACATATTTATATATTTATATATATTCACTTATATGTGGAGTCTAAAAAACAAAACACACCCACAAAAACAGAAATAGACTTATAAATACAGAGAACAAATTGGTGGTTGCCAGAGGGTGTGTGTGTGAAAGAATGGGCAGGAAAAAAAGAAAAAAACACGTAAAAAATCCAAAGGTGTGAATTATAATTATTTCATCCAGGGCAAAAATCACCAAGAAACATCTGCCATCTCTCCTCTGTTTAGCTGTGCCACCTATGAATTCTTAATTTCACCAGTTTTAGAAAGAGGTCTTAAGAGAGAGAAAGTAAAAAAACTAGACATAGAAAAACAAAAGAGGAAATAAGCCAGAATAACAGCTGAATATGGAATTTGAATTTACTTTCCTGTCATAATCTTCAAGGAAAAATACATTATATTACAAATTAAAATTCCAGGTGATAAATTTAAAAATGTAGCAGGCTACATTTTTCCTACATTCTAAGAATATAAATTTAGATGATTGTAATGTGTGTTAATATACTTTCAATTTCTTTGATAACATAGAAAGAAAAAAAATAACTTGCTTTAAAAATAGAGAGAGGTAAGGGCTTCTGGGTGGCTCAGTCAGTTAAGCATCCAACTTCATCTCAGGTCATGATCTCATGGTTCATGAATTCAAGCCTCACGTCGGGCTCTGTACTGACAGCTCAGAGCTTAGAACCTGCTTTGGTTTGGATTCTGTGTCTCCCTCTCTGTCTCCACCCTGCTCCAGTCTCTCTCTCTCTCTCTCTCTCTCTCTCTCTCTCTCTCTCTCTCTCTCTCTCTTTCTCTCTCAAAAATAAAAACATTAATTTTCTTAAAATTTTAAATAAAAATAATGAGAGGTATTACTAATTTTAAAATCATTATAGATGGAATAACTGCACCAACCTATGTCCCTTTGTTCCTAAGACCATATTTCAACAGCCTCCTCTTTCCTATTGGAAGAAAAAATAAAAGAGGCACACTTTTCCTTGAACTGCCAATTGCCCCTATGAAATGCATGTATTAATGGTATCCCAATATTATACTTTCTCATTTTTTAAGAATGTTGATTCAACACAAATATACATGCACATATATCTTGCCATGGCTAGTTGGCATTTAGCTAGATTCGTGACTAATATTTTGCTATATAGGTGTTCTGAATTATAAGTTCATTATATTGTTATATAAGATTTTTTATATAGTATTTGCAAACTAGGTCCCAATAAAGATATAGAAATATCTTGTATGTTTAACTCAATTATTAAATTTGGGAAGTAGTAGATTCCTAATCTTCAGACCAAGATACTAGTACTTACACTTAAGAATAAAAAATGTACTCTGGTAAATCTCTATGGATTTCAGTGAATGTGTAACTTTGAACTAGTTCCAAATGATTTACTCTTCTTAATTTTTTTAGATTTATTTATTTTTGAGGGAGAGGGTGTAAGTGGGGAAGGGGCAGAGAGAGAGAGCAGGACAGAAGATCCGAAGTGGGCTCTGTGCTGAAGCAGCAAGCTGGATGCAGGCCTCGGACTCACAAGCCATGAGATCGTGACCTGAGCCAAAGTCAGACGTTAAACTGACTGAGCCACCCAGGTGCGCCAAATGATTTAATATTCTTTTTTTTTTTTTTTTTTTATTTATTCCTAGGAGAGAGAGAGAGAGACAGCATGAGCAGGGGAGGGTCAGAGAGAGAGGGAGTCACAGACTGAAACAGGCTCCAGGATCCGAGCTGGCAGTCAGCACAGAGCCCGACGCGGGGCCGAACCCACGAACCGCGAGATCATGACCCAAGCGAAAGTCGGACGCTTAACCGACTAAGCCACCCAGGCGCCCCTTGATTTAATATTCTTAATGAAAATTAGGAGGGATATATATACCAGCTTTTCTTTATCAATTTGTTAATTGATGGACATTTGGGCTCTTCCCATAATTTAGTTATTGTTGATAATGCTGCTATAAACGTGAGGGCGCATGTGTCCCTTCCAAAAACTATTTTGTATCTTTTGTGTAAATACATTGTAGTGCAATTGATACATCATAGAGTAATTCTATTTTTAACTTTTTGAGGAATCTCCAAACTGTTTCCCAGAGTGGCCACACCAGTTTTCATTCCCACCAACAGTGTAAAAGGGTTCCCCTTTCTCCATATCCTCACCAACATCTGTTGCTTCCTGTGTTGTTAATTTTAACCATTCTGACAAGTGTGAGGTGGTATCTCATTGTATTTTCGATTTGTATTTCCCTGATGATGGATGATGTTGAGCATCTTCTCATGTGTCTGTTAGCCATCTGGATGTCTTCTTTGGGAAAGTATCTATTCATGTCTTTTGTCCATTTCTTAACTGAATTATTTATTTTACTGGCCGTTAAATTTGATAAGTTTTTTAGATTTTGAATACTAACCCTTTATCAGAAATGTCTTTTGCAAAAATATTCTCCCATCCCAAAGGTTAGCTTTGCTTTTTTTTATTGTTTTCTTCACTGTGTAGAAGCTTTTTATCTTGATGACATGCTGATAGTTCATTTTTGCTTTCATTTCCCTTGCCTGCAGAGATGTATCTAGTAAGTATTTTCTACCTCTGATGTCAAAGAGGTTGATGACTGTGTTCTTCTCTAAGACTTGGATGCTTTTCTGTGTCATATTTCGATCTTTCCTCCATGTTGAATTTATTTTCGTGTATGGTGTAAGAAAGCAGTCTAGTTTCATTCTTTTACCTGTTGCTGTCCAGTTTTCCCAGCATCATTTGTTTAAGAAACTGTCTTTTTTCCAATGGATATTTTTTCCTGCTTTGTTGAAGGTTAGTTGACCATATAGTTCAGGTCCATTTCTAGGTTTTCTATTTTGTTCCTTGGATCTATGTGTCTGTTTTTTGTGCAGTACTATAATGTCTTAATCACTACAGCTTTGTATATAGCTTGAAGAACAGAATTATGATGCCTCTAGCTTTGTTTTTATTTTCCAAGATTGCTTTGGCTATTAAGGTTCTTTTGTGGTTCCATTCCATTTTTAGGATTGTTCCTTCTAGCTCTGTGAAAAATGCTGGGGGTATTTTGGTATTAATTGCATTAAATGTGTACATTGCTTTTGTAGGGATTTGGATGTCTGTTTCCTTCACCAGTTTAGGGAGGATTCCATTTATAATTTCCTCAAGTAAACCTTCTGCCCCCTTTTCTCTCCTTTCTTCTGTGGGACTACTATGATATGAATGTTATTATGTTTTATAGAGTCCATAGGTTCCCTACATCTACATTCATGATCTATTATTTTTGTTTCTTTTTCTTAGCTTCATTATTTCCATAATTATATCTTTTATATCTTTTAATTATCCCTCTGCTTCCTCCTTCATTTTGGTACTTATATCCCATCAGTTTTGAACCTCAATTACTGCATTTTTCATTTGGCCTGATTGGTCTTAAGTTCTTTTATCTCTGTGGTAAGAGTCTCCTGATGTCTTCTATACTTTTATCAAGCCCAGCTATTATCCTTATGATTGTTGCTTTAAATTCTGGATCAGACATTTTAATTATATCTATCTTGATTAGCTTTCTTGCCATGACCTCTTCTTGCTATTTCTTTTGAGATGAATTCCTTTATCTTGACATTTGATCTAGGTCTCTGTTTTCATCCATGTGGTAAGAATGTCTATTATGTTTCTTGCCCCTAAGCAAAATAACTTTAAGACAAAGAGGACATTTACTTTCTAGGGCCTAGTGCTTCAGGACATAACCCTGATGTGAGCTGTGTGCACTCTGCTTCTGTATTTTTGTTGCTATTTCCCTCACATAAGTCCTCTGCAGAGTTTCTCTTTGTCTGCCGTGTGGAATATTTGGACCTTGGCCAGTGTGACAAGTTTTACCTAGGTGTTCTTTGGCCTGCTTGTTAAAAGAGATATGATGTTATTTCCACTAGAGTTGAAGTTTTGCCAAACTCTAATGTCAGTAGATGTGGTGTAAGATGGTCCTCTGTGAGGTGAGCCCACTGGTCCCTGTGGGAGAGGCCCACTGCCCTGGTTCTCAGGCACACTTGCCTAAGAAAAGCAGCACCTGCAGAGTCCACAAGGGTGGGTCTTGGTGTGAGAGATTTAGACCACCAGTGTTTGCACTGTGTTGCCTACTGAAGTTAGTTTATGCTCAACGGTGGGGATGAAAAATGATGCCAACCTCCATCCTTATCCTTGGAGAAGAGACTTCGTGCCCACCACTGTCCAGGAAGTTCTCCCAGAAGAGCAATTTCCTTTCATTTGTCCTAGGCAACCGTCATATCCCTGCCTTCACCCTCTTGGTGTCTGGACCCTCTGTCAGTCCAGCAACTCAGCACACCTGTTTTCCATCTCAGGCAGGTTGACTACATTTTAAAACTCCAGACTTTAGGGACCTGGCATGGCATGGACCCATGCTTGTCCTCTAGGGAATGTCCTGCTTGCTTGGGACTTTTAAGGTATTTGCGATGAGGCAGTCACACCAAAACACACAGTGCGGAGTTTGGAGTAAAGCACATCCAAAAAGCTGGTGTCCAGGTTAGCTGACCTCAGTAGTTGTCTCTATGCCTATGCTGAGAAGCAAAGGAGATTAATGGGATCCATAGCACTTTTGTCCCCAGAAAGGCAATGCCACCTTTCCTAGATGCAACCCCAGAAGGGGGAGCATCTCTTCTAATGAGTCCCAAGGAATCCTCAGATAATGCCATCTGCTCCCAGGCTATCTGCTTCCCTTCTCCACAGGAGCACTATCATGCCCTCAGGACTCCATATCCACCACACCAAGGACCTCTGAAACTCCAGTCTTTCATCCCCATAGTTGAAAAAATCCACAAAAGGCAAAAGATTTATTCAATCTGAAGAGAAACCAGAGTATGAGGAAATCAGGGGACTCTAGATGCTGGTGAGAATGTGGAGAAACGGGCACCCTCCTACACTGTTGGTGGGAATGTAAACTGGTGCAGCCCCTCTGGAAAACAGTGTGGAGGTTCCTCAAAAAAATTAACACTAGAACTCCCCTATGACCCAGCAATAGCACTGCTAGGAATTTACCCAAGGGACACAGGAGTGCTGATGCATGGGGCACATGGACCCCAATGTTCATAGCAGCACTCTCCACAATAGCCAAAGCATGGAAAGAGCCTAAGTGTCCATCAACGGACGAATGGATCAAGAAGATGTGGTTTATCTATACCATGGAATATTACATGGCAGCGAGAAAGAATGAAATCTGGCCATGTGTAGCAACCTGGATGGATCTTGAGGGTGTTATGCTGAGCGAAATAAGTCAGGCAGAGAAGAACAAATATCATATGTTTGCACGTATAGGAGGATTAGGAGGAACTTAACGAAGGACCATGGGAGGGAAGAAGGGGAAAAATAGTGGGAGACAGGAAGAGAGGCAAACCATGAGAGACTCTTGAATGCCAATAACAAACTGAGGGCAGATGGGGTGGGGGGAGGGAAAAGAGGGTGATGGGCATGGAGGAGGGCACTTGTGGGGATGAGCACTGGGTGTTATATGGAAACCAACTTGACAGTAAACTATTTAAAAAATAAAAAATAAAAAAATAAAAATAAATTCACAAAAATCATCTCCATTCATTTTCCCAATCAATGTCTTTGGAGAAGGGTTTTTGGGAAATCTCTTGTTCATTCCTCTCTCGCCTCTTTACATGACCAGGCTCCCTCCCCTCCACAGACTCTACAATACATATTCCCCCTAAATCATGTCTACACACATCCTACCTTCCAAGATGTGTCCTCTTCTCTCTTTCTAGTTGTGCAGTGTGCTCAGTCAGTCCCTAGATGGATTTCTTGGGTATTCAGAATGATTTGATATTTATCTTGTGTTCAAGGGATGAGGCAAACCTAAGATCCTCCATCTTGGTTTAGTTTAACCCTCAGTATTTTTGTTTCTTTTTTTTTTAATGCTATTATATAGGAGATCATTTTCCTTAATTTTTAAGATAATTCATTATTGTACTGAAACACTACTGATTTTTATATGTTAATATTGTATCTTACAACTGTACTGCATTTAATGATTAATTCTAAGAGTTTTTGGTGGAGACTTTTAGGATTTTCTATATATAAAGTCATGCCATTTGCAAACAAAGAAATTCACTTCTTCCTTTCTAATTCTGAAGCCTTCTATTTCTTTATTTTGTCTGATTGCTCTACCTGACATAGAACAACCTAAGTGTCCATTGACTGACAATTGGATAATGAAAAAGTGTTGTGTATACACACACACACACACACACACACAAGCACACACATAGCAAAAGCAAAAAGCAAAGAAAATCCTGCCATTGGCAAGAATATGGATGGACTTTAAGGGCATTATGCTAAGTGAAATAAGCCATACAGAGAAAGACAAATACTGTATGATCTCACTTACATATAAAATATAAAAACAAAATAATTCATAGAAAAAGAGAGCATACTTGTTTACCAGAGATGGAAAGTAAGGAATGGGGATATTGGATAGAGGCAATAAAAAAGTACAAACTTACAGTTATAAAATAAGTACTGGGGATGTAATCTACAACATGATGACTATTGTTAACACTGCTCTATGTTATATCTGTCAGATCCACCTGGTCCAAAGTGTTTTTCAAGTCCATTATTTCTTTAGTGATTTTCTGTCTGGTTGACCTATCCATTGCTGTAAGCGGAGTATTGAAGTCCCCTGCTATTAGCACATTCTTTTCTATGAGCCTGTTTCTGTTTGTGATTAATTGTTTTAAATATTTAGGTGCTTCCATATTCAGTGCATAGACATTTATGATTGTTAGTTCTTCCTGATGGATAGACCCTGTATTATTATGTAGTGCCCTTCTTCATCTCTTGTCATTGTCTTTAATTTAAAGTCCAGTTTATCTGAAATAAGTATAGCTACTCTGGCTTTGTTTTGATTTCCAGTAGCAGGATATATATTTCTCCATCCCCTTACTTTTAATCTGAAGGTATCTTCCCGTCTAAAATGAGTTTCTTGTAGACAGTATATAGATGGATTTTGTTTTTTTATCCATTCTAATACCCAATGTCTTTTGATTGGAGCATTCAGCCCATTTACATTCAGTGTTATTATTGAGATATGTGGGTTTAGAGTCTTTGTGTCCTTTGTGGAGTTCATGTTTGTGGTGGTGTCTCTGGTATTTTGTTCCTTGCAAAATTTCCTTCAGTGCGTCCCCGTCAGGATTTCTTGCAGGGCTGGCTTAGTGTTGACAAATTCTCCCAATTTCTGTTTATTTGTAAAGATTTTTTATCTCTCCTTCTATTTTGAATGACAGGCTTGCTGGATAGAGGATTCTTGGCTGCATATTTTTTCTGTTCATCACATTGAAGATCTCCTGCCATTCCTTTCTGGCCTGCCCTGTTTCAGTAGATAGGTCTGTCACCACTCTGATAGGTTTGCCTTTGTATGTTAGGGTCCTTTTCTCCCTAGCTGCTTTTAAAATTTTCTCTTTGTCCTTATATTTTGCCATTTTTACTATGATATGCTTTGCAGATGGTTGATTCAGATTACATCTGAGAGGGGTCCTCTGAGCCTCTTGTATTTCAACGTTTACTTCTTTTCCCAGGTTGGGGAATTTCTCTTCTATAATTTGTCCCAAGACTCCTTCAGCACCTTTCCGCCTCTCTTCCTCTTCTGGGATTCCTATGATATGGATATTGTTGCGTTTGACCGTGTGGCTGAGCTTTTGAACTCTTCTTTCATGTTCCTGGATCAGTTTGTCTCTTTTTTTGTCAGCTTCTTGTTTTTCTATAGTGGTGTCTTCTAGATCACTTATTCTCCTTTCTGCCTCTTCAATCCATGCATTGGAGGCCTCTAATTTATTATGTATCTCATTTATCGCTTTTTTAAATTCTTCATGTCTATTGATATTCTCCATTTTTTCTGTAGCCATAGTTTCTTTGATGTCCCCTATGTTTTTTTCAAGCCCAGCTATTAATTTTATGATTATTATTCTAAAATCTTGTTCATTTATGCTGCTTATATCTGTTTTTGAGCAGTTCATTAGCTGTCAATTCTTCCTGGAATTTCTTTGGGGGAGAGCTTTTTCGTTTCATCATTTTAGTTAGCTTTCTGGCTCTTTTTAGTTTTAAAGACCTGTTATGATCTCTGCACCTGTGAGCACTGCTGTATCTAAGAAGACTCTTTGACTGTTCAGGGCCTATCCTTTCAGAGAGTGTTTTTTGAATGATATCTCTTGGTCTCTCTTGTTGAGACCTTGGTTATTTTGTTTCCCTACTCGTAGTGACATTTGGGCCTCTCTACCATGTGTACTTTGGCTTGTTTCTTGAGGTAGCCCTGGAGAGGAAAACAGACTGACAAACACATAGGAAGCAGGGGCCCACAAACGCACAGACAAATCCGACTAACATGCATACCGAGAGCGACAGTGAAAAAGTTAAGAGAAAAGACGGAGGAGGGAAGGCGAATAATAGAAAATAAAAGAATACATAAAAAGGTCAAAAGGAAGAAAAGAAAAGGAAAAATGGAAGAATACCAATGGACAAAGAATGGTTTATAGCCCATAACCGGATTTTCCAGCTATAGTTAAATAGCCGGATGTGTGCAGTGCTGGTTGAAGAGCATAGAGACAAAGAGAGAAGACAAGGGCGGGGATGAGACAAAACTGGAAATAGAATGGACAGGCAGAAGGGATAAGAAGCTTTTTTCAAAGAGTTAAAGGGTGGAGTATGGTTGGTTAGGTGAGAGAAGGATGCTGGTGTTATCCAGAGAAACTATATAGTCTAATTACTCCTGAGAGAAAGAGATGAAAAGGTTGGGAGGTGTAGAATTTACATCTACAGAATGGACTAAATGTGATTGTTAAAGCACGCCGGTGACCAGAGTTAATCAGGTCAGTGCTCTGGGGAAAAAAAGAAAAAAAAAAAGAAAAAAGAAAAAAAAGGAAAATGGAGGAGGACAACTCTCAAGTAGGGATGGGCGTGGTGTGATCCAATGGGTCAGGTGAGAGTTCTGCCTTGGCGGTTGTAGGGAGGAGAGTTGTGGCGCTCCACCTCGCTTTTATGGGAGTGTAAACTCCCAGGGCCAGGGACTCAGCCAAAGTTTGTTGAGCTTTTCAACCCAGGCCAGTCCCAGCCTCCAAACCCAGGCCAAGTGCCCCACTGAAATTGCCGCAGGTAGTCCCCCGGTAACCCCCTCAGGGCAATTCTAAGCCTCCTGCCTAGGTCTGGGGGTGGAGCCAGAAGCTGATGCTCCCTTCTCCTCTGGGTCAGGCTGGGGAGCCTGGGCGGGGCAGGGGGCCTTGTCTGCCAGTGCGCTGAGCTGGAGTGAGGAAATCGAGGTCTCTCTGTGTCTCGTCACCCAAAACACGAACTCGTGGGCAAATCTCCCAGTTTTTAGCTCTTTGCCTTCCCTGTAGTGTTCCAGCCAGCCAGGAGCGCGGACACCCGGTGTCTACGCGCGGCTCCTCCAGGGGTCCAAGCCCACCAGGAGTGCAATGGCGGCAGGCGCACAGCATCTCCCAGCCAGCCAGGAGCCAGCACAAATAAGCATTCCGCGAGCGCAGCCCCTCTGGGGCGAGTTGGAACGTGGGGCCTGGTGTGCAGGTATTTTGTGCGCAAGGTCTTTCTACGCCCTGAGTGGAGTTTTTTCCCCGAGTGGAGGTTTTTCTGTTTCTGACTCTCTTTTTTCCCTCTCTCTCCCCACAGAGGGGGGTCGCCCTGTCCCTCCAGTCTCCGATCCAAGCCAGATTTTATCTTCCCCAGTTCGCACTCACGTTAGAAGTCTTTCTCAGTGGAATCTGCGTCCTTTTTCTCTCAATATCTTGGGTTTCTTACGGTTTCCTATGGCTTCAGATCTTTTCCATGTGAGGCATGGGCGCGAGTGCAGGTACGGAGCTCCCTACTTTTCCGCCATCTTGTCCCTCCCCTCCCTTTTCCATCAATTAATGAATGCATAAAGAATATGTGGTATATATATATTCAATGTAATATTATTCAGCCACATAAAATGAAATCTTGCCATTTGTAACAACATGATTGGAGCTAGAAAGTATAATGTTAAGTGAAACAAGGAAGTCAGAGAGAGACAAATACCATATGCCTTCACTCAACTGGAATTTAAGAAACAAAACAAAGAGGCAAAGGGAGAAAATTAAGAGATAGAGAAAAAGATAGACAGACAGAAAGAAACCAAGAAACAGACTCTTACCATAGATAAGAAACTAATGGTTACCAGAGGGAGGTGAGTGGGGAAAGATGGGGGAAATAGATGATAAAGATCAAGGAGGGTACTTGCAATGAGCACCGCATGTTGTATGGAAGTTTTGTACACCTGAGACTAATATTACACTGTATGCTAACTAATGGACATAAGTAAAAATGCAAAAAAATCCAACTGTATATCATCATTTTTCTTTATAAAAACCTGCTACAAATTTAATAACCCATTCTGAGCATATTCAAATTTTCTGTAGCATCCATCTCACCACTTTGTGTGTCATTTTTTCCCTCTACAAAAATATCTACTGATTTTTAGTACTGTTTCTTTTGCCCAGTCTTTTTAGGTCCATCATTCATCCTATGACTTTTTCATTGTTCTAAAAATCAGTGATAGGGGCGCCTGGATGGCTCAGTTGGTGAAGCGTCCAATTCGGCTCAGGTCATGATCACAGGGTTTGTGGGTTCGAGCCCCACATCTGATTCTGTGCTGACAGCTTAGAGCCTGAAGCCTGTTTCAGATTCTATTTCCCTCTCTCTCTGCTCCTCCCCCACTCATGCTCTGTCTCCCTCTGTCTCAAAAATAAATAAAACAAAAAATTAAAAAAACATCAGTGATAGAAGTAGTATTTTTCTAGTAGGACAGAAAAGTCTATTTTTAAAGTGTGCATTCTAGAACATGAACTATTCATATTACTTTGCCAGAGTAATCCAGAACAAAATCGGACCCTTGTCTGGTCTTTCCCCCTTCCTTTCACTTACCACTCCTTTCATTCTACTCCTCAATTTGTCCTCTTTATGACATTTTTGACCACTTCACTTTTATCCTTCATTTTTGATTTTTGTTTTCACTTTCTTCTTCATATTTGCACATGTCATCCTACTCTGTTACATAGGTTTTTCTATTTTAACTCTGTCTTCCTTTTTTGCCAATACATAAGTAGACTGTGCATTAGTTTTGTATTGTTGCATATCAAATTATCATAAACTTAGTGGCTAAAACAATGCAAATTCATTATCTTACAGTTTTGATGAGTAGGAGTGTAGGTGCTGAATAGCTGTGTCATCTGCTCAGGTCCTTACCATACTGAAATAAAAGTGCTGGCCAGAGTTGGGGTCTCTTCTGAGGCTCAGGCTCCTTTTCCAAACTCATGTGGTTGTTAACACATTTCATTTCTTTCCAGCTCTAGAACTCAAATGGCTGCATTTTCAAAACCAGCAAGACCAGACTTTTTGATACTTTATCTTCTTTTATATACTTCTCTGAAACATGAGGGCCTCCCAGGGTTAGCTTCCTTTTGTTTATCTCAAAATCAACTGATTAGTATCGAAATTGGGGGAGTAATATCCAATCATATTCACAGGTTCTACCCGCAATTAATGGAAGGTAGTTACAGTAAAAAATTTGTTTGCAAGCACAATTCATTCTGGAAACATGCTTGTAATCCAAAGAGCTTGTATATCAAAGCAATTTTCAAGAACCATTGGCTCAGTTGTGATCATGTGATATTCAGTATCATGTATTCATTTATCAAGTTAAAATTTATTAAAAATGTTTACTCATCTTGCAGAACGCTCACTGACCACGTTACTCACAAACCAAGGTTTTACTGTATATGGATCATACACACCAGGAGGCTAGGGAAATTTTGCCTAGCACAGACTGTTTCAAGTATTATTCTCCCGGGTGACAAGGAGCTCATATGCCTCTCCTACCTGATTCTTAGGAAAGCACCTATTTAGCTCATAATTCTTCCTTAGTAGGATGCATGAACTAGGAAGCCTAGGCCCTTACTAAGAATCTAGAAATGTAACCACACCTAAGGGGACAGAATTTTTCTAATCTGATCTGAGGAGTTTCCATTCTAGCCATTAGATAACTCCCTCCCAACTCTTATCCAGTGACAGGATGCAATTTATACTTGAAAATAATATAGAAAACATTAAATTTTCAATACTGGACCTTGACAGGACTTTTGAGTCTGGTTTTATGAATTTCTCCTAGATTCAAGATTTTATATAGAATAATTTGCTATCCCAACTTTTGACACAGAATATACATGCTTATTTTTTTAATATTTTGAGAAGAAGCCTCTGTCATACATTATTCTAATATATTTATCCATTTTTACATTTGGAAATGGGCTGATGGTTTTTAAAGCACCTATTATTTGTTTTGTATGAATTTTGTATTTATCTTTGTAATCATATCATGTCTTATATAAATAAGTTTTAATTGCTTTAATCACATAAATTAAGTATCTAAGTTGGTGGTAAGTTATGTTTCATAAAAATTCTTATTTTGAATAATATTAATCTAAAGGTATGAAAAATATTTGTAACCACAGAACATTGGAGCACATGAATTGATCAGATTTATTCTATTTTAAATTAAGTATGCACACAATATTTCTTTACCCTAGAGAAATGTTATACATTTATTTTACTTCTGGCCAGATATCATTGATTGCTTTATGGATAAATGCATTTTATGAAACCTAATGTCTCAACAAAGAAGAAAAATACAATGTGGTCATAATATCTCTATTTTTAAATTTTTTTCCACATTAGTTTGCTCATGGTATTCTTAAGTATTGCTCTATTGTCCTATGCCATACATCAGTTTTATGAGTATTTATGATTTAAAACTCAATTTTCTTCCTAAAGCAGTAAGAGCTAAACTTTTAAAAGTAATAAAGCAATTTAATTTGAAAGCAAGTAGGAAAATTCATTGTCATTGGCAACACTGTTTCCTTATCAGAACATTCACTACAATAAGGATTTGTTTTAGAATTTTCCTAAGTAAACTCTCCTTGGTTCTTGGAAAGTTAATAATAATCACTACTATTTACAGAGCAATACATAGTACAAGATCCTTTACATATATTATTTCTAAGTCTTACATCACCTCTGTAAAACTAGTATTAATATTCTAGTTTTAAGAATAAGGAAGTTAGGACACAAATTAATTTGCCAAAAGTCATGTACCAGAAATACTAAAGGTAGGATTGAATCCAGGCCTTCAAGTCCAAATTCAACTTGACGTCCTCAGTGCATTTCACTAGCTATACCTTATTTCTCTAATTAGCCTTCTGCTTGTAACTACCATTCCTCTACTATTGCTAAAAGATAATGCCTAGTCTTCCACTTTCTTGAATATAGTAAGCAGGGAAAAGTTGAGAACAGTTATACTATTTATATTTTCCGAGGACAGGATAACGCTAGAATGTTATCACTGCCATAGCCGACCAAATTTTTCATTATTGTTCAGTTCCTATTATGAATTTTGCCTCTTTAAAACAATATAATCTTTCATATAGATTTCTTGTTACAATGTCAAATGCCACTTTCCCTCACACTTCAGGCTGAAATTAAATGTTTTGTAGAAATCCTCTAAACAGAGGAACTATTTTTTTTAATGTTTTATTTATTTTTAGGAGAGAGAGAGAGAGAGCGTGAGCAGGGGAGGGTCAGAGAGGAGGGAGTCACAGACTGAAACAGGCTCCAGGCTCTGAGCTGGCAGTCAGCACAGAGCCCGAGGCGGGGCTCGAACCCACAAACCGCGAGATCATGACCTAAGCAAAAGTCGGACGCTTAATCGACTAAGCCACCCAGGCGCCCCAAGAGGAACTATTTTTTTTAATAGTTTACTGTCAAGTTGGTTTCCATATAACACCCAGTGCTCATCCCAGCAAGTGCCCTCCTCCATGCCCATCACCCACTTCCCCTCTCCCACACCCCCATCAGCCCTCAGTTTGTTATCAGTATTCAAGAGTCTGTCATGGTTTGCCTCCCTCTCTCTCCCAAACTATTTTCTCCTCTTTTCCTCCCCCATGGTCCTCTGTTAAGTTTCTCCTGTTGCACTTGTAAGTGAAAACATATGGTATCTGTCCTTCTCCACCAAATCAGCTTGAAAATCAGTGCTGCAAGCCTTTCTTCCAGAAGACCAACACAAACCTGTTGCTGGCACCAAGTCTATTGACCAACGAGTGCTACAAAGTTTCAGCTGTAGGGGAAAAAGATTTAGCTTCCTGTTTATTTGTATTCTAATTATTTTATTTATTTGTTTATTTATTTGTTTGTTTGTTTGTTTTAAATTCAGGTTAACATACAGTGTAGTCTGGGCTTCAGGAGTAGAATCCAGTAATTCATCTCTTAGATATGACCCCCAGTGCTCATCCCAAAAGTGTCCTCCTTAATACCCAACACCCCCCCACATCCCCACACCCACCTCCTCTCTAGCAACCATGTTTGTTCTCTGTATTTAAGAGTATTTTGCCTCCCTTTCCATTTTTATCTTATTTTTCCTTCCTTTCCCTAATGCTTATTTTTATTTTATTTTATTTTACTTCATTTATTTTTAAATTATATTATTTTACCAAGCAGACCAAAACACACACAGGGTCTAGTTATATATAGATAGGCTAGGAGCCATTTTGTTTAGTATATAAGCCACAAGAGGAAGGACACACCTTGAGCTTGTTGAAAACAAGGCCCAAGTTGCTTGCATAAATCCTTTTCCTTGTTGCTGAGTAAGCATCAGGGCAGTCCCCTTCTGTATGGCCCCTATATAAATAATAGTGTTTTTAGCAAAGCTCTAAGTATTATATTTCTGCATTCTATCCTCATCTTTTCTATGGATGTCAGTAAGTTGAGGGCAAGTACAGCAAGGCTATCCATGGAATGCAGGCTTAGGTAAGGGATCGCCATCTGCCAACAGTTAGCAAAGGTGTAAGTAGTAAACTATGTCCCAGACTGGCCTGTTCTATATCTCTAGATAAGGCTTCTTTGCTCTGGGCCAAGCTACCTGTAACTCTTGTGTTCTCAACCATCTTATTATCCTTCTATCGGACTTACAAGGGTTGGCATGAGAGCCTATTGAAGGACATTTGGAGTGCTTTGATCTAGTATCTCGTTAGTAGGAGTGGAATCATGAATTGTTCTGTGAGAGCTTTGATCTGATCTAGGGCATAGAAAGGCTGTACTAACAATAGCAGGCTGTTTCCTAAGTTGGGAATCAATTATCGCAGAGGGAGACATTGGTTTCTCTTCTCATGGCAGGAGCTATGCAAACACTGCCATTTCCTTGCTGTGACTGTGTCATCCAGGGAGGACCAGGCGGCTCCCAGCAAGAACAGAAATAAATGATTTAGAAACAACAATAAAAACAAATTTAAGAAGTAGAAGAGATCAATTAAACTAAGAGCTGGCTCTTTGAAAGAATTAGCAAAATCGATAAACTCCTAGCCAGACTTATCAAAAACAAAAGAGAAAGGTCCCAAATAGATAAAATCATAAATGAAAGAGGAGAGATCACAAACACCACAGAAATACAAACAATTATAAGATAATACTATGAAAAATTATATGCCAACAAACTGGGCAATCTTGTGGAAATGGAAAAATTCCTAGAAACTCACACACTAACAAAATTCAAACAGGAAGAAATAGAAAATTTATGCAGATGTATAACCAGCAAAGAAACAGAATCAGTAATCTAAACTCTTTCAACAAACAAGAGTCCTGGGCCAAATGGCTTCCCAGGGGCATCCTACCAGACATTTTAAAAAGAGTTAATACCTCTTCTTCTCAAAATGTTCCAAAAAATAAAAATGGAAGAAAGACTTCCTAATGCATTCCACCAAGCCAGCATTACCTTGATTCGAAAACCAAAGACCTCACTAAAAAGGAAAATTAGGGACCAATATCCCTGATGAACATGGATGCAAAAATTCTCAGTAAAATACAAGCAAATTGAAATAACAGTACATTAAATGTTGGATTTATTACTGGGCTGAATGTCTGGTTCAGTATTCATAAATCAATGAATGTGATACACCACATTAATAAAACAAAGGATAAGAACCACAGGATCCTGTAAATAGATGCAGAAAAAGCATTTGACAAAATACAGCACCCACCTTTGATTAAAATACTCAACAAAGTAGGGATAGATGGAACAATATCATAAAGGTCACATATAAATGACCCACAGCTAATATAGAATATCACATTGTCTGAAAATGGTGAAAGTTTGAATTCATCCTTCCTGATTTGAGTGACTTTTATTTCTTTTTGTTATCTGAGTACTGAGACTAAAACTTATAGTACTATGTTAAATAGTAATGGTGAGAACGGACATCCTTGTCTTGTTCCAGACTACAGGTGAATGGTTCTGTTTTTTCCCATTGACCCAAAGCTCTGCACAGTGAAGGAAATGATCAAGAAAACTAAAAGGGAGCCTAGGGAATGGGAAAATATATTTGCAAACAACATATCTGATGTAGGGTTAATATCCAAAATCTATAAAGAACTTATGAATCTTAGGGCATTCAAGTGGCTTTGTTGGTTAAGTATTGATCTTGGTTTCAGCTCAGGTCATGATCTCTTAAGGTGTGTGGGATCGAGTCCTGCATCATGGTCCATACTGACAGCACAGAACCTGCTTCGGATTCTCTTTCTCCTCTCTCTCTGGCCCTCCCCCTGTTCATGCTCTGTCTCCCTCTCTCTCTCTATCTCAAAAAAAAAAAAAAAGGAAAAAAGAAAGATTTAAAAATAACTTACCAAACTCAACACTCCAAAACCAAATAATCTAGTTAAGAAATGTGCAGAAGATATAAATAAACACTTTTCCAAAGACATCCAGATGGCTGAGACACATGAAAAAATGCTCAATTTCTAAATGTAAATTTCCAGGCCATAAAACTTTTAGAGATAACATATGAGAAAATTTATATAATCATGGGTTTGGCAATAAGTGTTTATAAATACAATACTCAAATCATGACCCATGTAAAATAAAGTAAATAATGCAGACTCCATTAAAAAATGTCTACTGTTTTGAAATTACCACTAAAAAAATGGAAAGACACGGCACATACTGGCAGAAAATATTTGCAAATATTTACTAAAAGGTTTTATATTTTAAATATGCTTTTAAACATTTTATGTTTTGTTTTATTTATATAGATACAAAACCTATTAACAAATACTTACAAATATTTTCTGACAAACCATAAAAATTCTAGAAGAGAACATAGGCAATAACCTCCTTGACATTGGCTGTAGCACCTTTTTTCTAGATACGTCTCCTGAAGCAAAGAAAACAAAAGTAAAAATAAACTATTGGGGCTTCATCAAAATAAAAAGCTTCTGCACAGCAAAGGAAATGATCAACAAAACTAAAAGGTAACCTACAGAATGGTAGGAAATATTTGCAAATGACATATTTGATAAAGGATTAGTAATCAAAATATATGAAGAATTATAAAACTCAACTCCCAAAAAATGAATAAACCAATGAAAAAAAAGGGCAGAAGACATGAAAGACAGTTTTCCAAAAAAGACACAGATATCCAACAGACACATGAAAGGATACTAAATATCACTCATCATAATGGAAATACAAATCAAGACTACAATGAGTTACCACCTTGCACTTCCCGGAATGGCTAAAATCAACAACACAAGAAACAACAGGTGTTGGCAAGGATGTGGAGAAAGGGGAAATGTCTTGCACTGTTGGTGGAATGCAAACTGGTGGAACCAGTCTAGACAACAGTATAAGGGTTCATAAAAAAAAAGCAACACATAGAACTACCCTACAACTCAGGAATTGCACTATTAGGTATTTATTCAAATGATACAAAAATACAGATCCGAAGGAGTACACGTACACCAGTGTTTGTAGCAGCATCATGAACAATAGCTAAACTGTGGAGATAGTCCAAATGTCCATTAGCTGATGAATGGGTAAAGATGGGGTTTATATATACAATGGAATATTACTCAGCTATCAAAAAGAATTAAATCTTGCCATTTGCATATATGTGGATGGAGCTAGAATGTATTATGCTAAATGAAATTAATCAGTCTAGAAAGACAAATATCATATGATTTCACTCATATGTGGAATTTAAGAAGCAAAACAGATGAACATATATGGAAAGAGTAGTGGAAGAGGAGAGAGGGAAACACACCTCAAGAGACACTTAACAGTAGAGAGGGTTGATAGAGGGAAGTGGGTAGGAGATGAGCGAGATGGGTAATGGGTATTAAGAAGGGCACTTGTTGTAATGAGCCCTGGGTGTTATATGTAAATAATGAGTCACTGAATTCTACTCCTAAAACCAAGATTGCACTGTATGTTAACTAACTAAATTTTAAATTAAAAGAAAAAATATATATATAGAGAGAACATAGATAGAAAGATGATAGAGAGATAGAGAGATAGATGATAGATAGATATAGAGATGATATAGATGGTATAGATATACACATAGTAGATTTAGATATAGATATATAGATAAAGAAAAATCTGTTTCTCACCTTCATCTGTATGTATTTATTGAAATATTGCTTCCACACCGAGGTCTTCCTTGATTACTTTAATTTTTCATGTGTTCCCTACAACTCCTTCTTTTCCTGTTTTGCTTTTCTGTATATTACTTAATCACCAAGTGATATGTTTATGTTTTACTTATTTAATATATTGCTTGACTCCTTCTACTAGAATGTAAGTACCATGAAGCAGGGATACTTATTTTTTTCACTAGTATATCCTCAGTAATTAAAATAACACTTGACACATAGTAGTTGTTTAAAAAATACTTTTGAATGAATTAGAAAGTTTTTCTTGGCCTATCCTCCTCATCTATGGTCCTGTTTCTTTCCTGCTCTAGTTTACAATCCACCATGAAGAGGAATTTCCACCTTTCCACATTGGTCTTTTTGGGGAGTTTTCAATGTTTCTCTGTTTATTGCTGACTGCAGTTCTGATAATTATTAATGTCCATCTCCTTTAGGTTTTGCGATTGGGAAAAAAAGAATGAAAATACCAACTAGTTGTTTTTCTTATTGAAAATTAGAATTTCTTACATATTTTGTATCCTTCAGGTAACAATCATATATAGATCCAAGAGAAATGCAATAAATTTTAAATATAGAAATAAATAAATAAATTACTACTATATGGATATAGAAAATATATGTTGCTTGATGGAGCAACTATTTTTTTTCGGGGAATCATAAAATCAATCCAGTTGCCTGAAAGAGAAAATTATACAATCTCTGGGTATATATCAAGTAATTTCTTGCACATCGAAGCAATGTTCACAAAGCGTCCAGACTATTCCCCATGTTGTTAGGCTCTGCCACTTTGTAAACTCATAGAAACATTGTTTTACAAGCTACATGATATTTGAATTTTAACCTCTTACCAGATGTATAATGTGCAAATATTTTCTTTCATTCTATAAATCGTCTCATTATTCAATTGCTTCCTTTGCTGTATAGAAGCTTTTAGATTGATACAATACCATAGTCTGTTTTTGCTTTTGTTTTTTGTGCTTTGGGGTCATGTAAAAATAATTCATTTCACAGTACAATGTCACAAGGCATTTTTCCTATCTTTTCTTCTATAAAATTATAGTTTGGGATCTTATGTTTAAGTCTTTAATTCATATTGGGTTGAATTTTGTAAATGGTATGAGATAAAGGTTCAATTTCATTCTTCTGCCATGTGAATATCCAGTTTTCCCAATACTATTTATTGAAGAGAAATCAATTAAAAGCCTTATGAGAATTACCTTGCATATGGTGGGTCACTTTTCTCTTCCAGCCTCCAAAATCTTTGTCTTTGGTTTTTGATAATTTAATTATATTTGTCTTGGTGTAATCTTTTTGGGTTGAACTTATTTTAAAGTCCTTTGAAACTCATGAACCTGGATGCTCATATCATTGTCAAGATTTGGGAAGATTCTGGCTAATTTAAAATGATCTGTCTTTCGAGGACCAAGGGGGAGAAGAAGGGCGGAAATGGTGGGGGAAAGGGGGAGAGGCAAACCATGAGAGACTCTTGAATGCTGACAAAAACTGAGGACTGGTGGATGTGGGGGGGAGGAGGGGTGGGCATGGAGGAGGGCACTTGTGGGGATGAGCACTGGGTGTTATGTGGAAACTAATTTGACAATAAACTATTTGTAAAAAAAAAAAAGGAAAGAATAAAACCTTTTGCATAGTTAAAAAAAATAATAATAAAATGATCTGTCTTTCAGTTTGTACATTATGTGTTTTGTTTGATCTACTGCATTTTTCATTTCATTCATTGAATTCTTCAGCTCTAGAATTTCTGTGTGGTTCTTTTTTAATGATTTCATTTTGTTGAAATTCTTCTTTTTTCATATATTATTTTTCTGATTTAATTGAGTTGCTTGTGCACTCTTGTTGCTTGCTTAGCTTTATTAACTTTTTTTAAATTGTAAGGCAGTTCATTAGTCTTCATTTCTTTGTCTTTGGTTATTGGAATGTTATAATGTTTCACTAGTAGTGTTATGTTTCTTAGATTTTTCACATTCCTTGAAATCGTTTATTTCTGTCTTTACATTTGATAAAACAGTAACTTCCTATAGTCTTACTGATAGCCTTTGGGAGAGAAAACTTTCATTAGAGAGCCTGGATAAGGACTCGGGTCTTATCCCAGTACTTCTCTATGGATGCACCCAGACCACTTTTCTTTTCCCCTTTTGAGGAGGAAGTTTTAGGATTTTATGCCTTCTTCTGACCTTGTAAAGTCAGACTATATGCTGAGACTTTCTTATTTATTTTACTTAAAATATACCCTTGAAGTTTTCAAGGTTTAATGCTTCTATCAGCCCAGCACAGTGAGGTAGCTACCTACATGTGCTCATTCATGATCTTCTGAAGCTCATATATGCCTCTTTAAGGGTCCACAGAGAGTCCTGGCTATGTGAGAGAGAAGGGCATGCCTGACACTGTAATTGCATGTGGTCTAGATTGGGTAATCCACAGGTGATGCATCCTACAATACATCTTTTCTACATAGTTAGTAGAAACTGGATGTTTGTTAATTCTGCACCCTGGTTACTATGAGACCTTGCCCCTTCCCCCTGGTTCTAGCTACTCTCAGACTATTCAGCCTAGCCAGTCCCTTCAATGTTCTGGGCTGAGTGAGAAAGAATTGATTCTCTTGAACAGCATCCAACATTTCCTGGGGAATTCAGGCATTAACTGCACTGTTATTTTCCTTTGTAAAAAGTTGCAAACTGAGGGAATATCTCTTGGCACTAATCCATGCTGCCATGGAGATATATTGTGAGTAAAGTAAAACTATTATTGTAACTTTTTTTCAATGCATCTATTCCTAAATTATTTTTTTTCTCCAACAGAATGCTAGGACCTCTCTGATGGACTACTAGGGTGCCACAAAAATACTCATACCCATAATTGGTTGTATTAAAACAAATGGTATTTCTGTAGAGGGATAATGTCTGAAAACTCCTATGTCACCATATTGCTGAGATTACTCCTTAAGCAGGATTTATAAGCTGAACAACTGAACTCTTACACCTTCTAAATTCAATATTTTAGACTCAAATAATATACTAACAGAAATGGGAGATAGGAAAGGAGAGCGGTATAATATCAATTTCTGTCATTAAGAAGAACGAAATGGGTTTTAGGAAGATCCTTTAATGTGGCTAATTTTTTTTTAATACTGAACAATATTAATTCACATGTGCATACAGACCAAGAAGATATTATTTAGTGCCTGACATTGCATATTTTGAAATGGCATACAAACATAAAAAACAAAAGAAGTAAGGGATCAATGAACTCTTTCTATACTTGTTTTCTAAGTGATGCTTTTGTTAATAGAGAGGATGAGAAAAGTGGGTGGAGAGAATATTTTCCTTCTGTTATTTCTCATTATACTGTCTTCTTGTATTTAAGAAGGTATGAAGTGACTTTTCTACTTCACTACACAAAGCCAAGTTTTTAAATACAGCACCAAGTCATTAAATGCCAACTTTGGATAGGAGTATTTTTTTTATGTCTTCCTTTTAAGCCTTTGAAAAGGAGACTTAAATTGTTAGCAGATTCAAAACTGCACCACTTCTTAACAGAAAACCACTTCAAATTAAAGTAGAGCCAATTAAGATAGAATGCAAAGTTAATCCAAAAATACAATTAGCACTGCATTCGGGAAGAAGTTACATTATAAGTAAGAAATGCTGACAAATGACACACTAAAACTTTGTAAGAAAAACAAAAGTAGATTGGCCATGAGGTAAGCATAATAATACCATAAAGGTGCAGTATAAATACAGAGCACTGTGGTCGATGTCATATAACAAATTTTACTGTTAGAATGCTATATTAGAATTACTGTGTTACAGACAAGTTATACATCCATGTAGATCTGGAGCTGTGGAAATATAAAAATATGTATGCAGCAATTTATAGACTCTGAGGGCAGTCTATTAAAAATCAAATTATTACAAGTAATAGTATAGCAATTAAGAGAAAAAGGAGAAGGAGAAGGCGGCAAAGAAGGAGAAGGAGGAGGAGGATGAGGAGGGGAGGAGAAGGAGAAGAAGAAACTATATTGTGCCTCAGATTATTTGAAAATCATTTGTTAAACCTTTTAAAATGAAAATCCTAGGGGCACCTGGGTGGCTCAGTCAGTAGGGCATCTAACACTTGGTTTCAGCACAGGTCATGATCTCATGCATGGTTCATGAGTTCTAGCCCAGCATTGGTCTTTGTGCTGACAGCGCAAAGCCTGCTTGGGATTCTGTCTCTCCCTCTTTCTCTCTGCCATTCCCTTGCACTCACTTACACGTGCTCTCTCTCTCTCTCTCTCTCTCAAAATCAGTAAGTAAACTTAAAAAGAATTGTTTAAAATCTTATTATAATCTTGATATTTTGCAATCCAATTGACATGATGAGCTTGTGTGATTCAAAAAACTCGGGGCGCCTGGGTGGCTCAGTCAGTTAAGCATCCAACTTCAGCTCAGGTCATGATCTCAGGGTTCGTGCTTTTGAGCCCCACATCTGGCTCTGTACTGACAGCTCAGAGCCTGGAATCTGCTTCAGATTCTTTGTCTGCTTCTCTCTCTGACCCTCCCTTGCTCACTTTGTCTCTCTCTCTCTCTCAGAAATAAATAAAACATTAAAAAAAATTTAAATAAAAAGATAAAAAACTCACTGCCTAACAAATCAGTATTGTAGTCCTACAACTGTTAGTAAATAAGTATGCAAACTCTAAGAAATTATTTTGCCTCCTTGGCTGCTTTCTTCAACTGTAAAATGAAAGAGGTAAGTTAAATAAACGTTCAGAGTCCTTTAACCTATTAAAGTCCAAGTGTCTAATAAGTACTTTAAAATTTTATTTTATGGGCTTTATTATTTTTAGATCTAGAATCAAAATTTTCCCAACATTTTGATTAAAGATTGATCAAGATATATGTGGAATTTAATATATATCCAGTCTATATCTAATTCTCCTAATGAAGATCCTCTGTTCCATGATAATATGAGGTTATTTAACATGTATGGTATACTTTAATGTTTTCTTAAGAAAGTCATTTGTACACCTGAAACTTATATAACACTGTATGCTAATCATACTTCAATAAACAATAAAATTTAATTCATTTTCAAAATAATCATTTGTCAATGCCAATTATTTATTCAAAATATAAATTATAGTCATCATATTGTAATGGTATAAGTTTAATATTTACTTTTTCTAGTCAATTTTTATTCAGATATTGGATTACGGTGAATATATGCTGATATGTTTCCTAATTATTTCAGTAGACCATCTTCTTTCATTCACTCATTTATTTATTCAACCTGTATTTTTTAAATGTCTATTAAGTATCAGGCAACATTTCAGTCACTAAAGATTACAGTTTTTAAAAAGATCCTACTCTCAGAATAGAAAAATAAACCAATGAAGCATAAGAGATAGTATAGATGTGACGCTACAGAGTAGTGGTAATATTATAGATCTGGTACTACAGAGCAGTGGTAAAAGAAAATTTTGTTAATAATTAGTTCTGTGAAAATTGGTTATTCATAGAGAAAAAAATGAAATTACTTTCCAACTTGAAATCGTACACTAAAAATCAATTCTGGCTAAATTAAATCAACTACATTCAAACTAATAAATCCTGTTCATTAAGCAAGATAGATCTTAAGTAAGAGTGAAAAATAAGCCACCAAGTGGTGGAGAATATTTTTGAAATTTAAAACTAGTGAAGATTAGAGGCACCTGGGTGGCTCAGTCAGTTAACTTCCAACTTTGGTTCAGGTCATGATTTCATGGTTCATGAGTTCAAGCCCCACATTGGGGTCTCCTTTCTCAGTGCAGAGTCGACTTCAGATCCTCTCTCTCGTTTTCTGTCTGCCCTTCCCCAATGCATGCTCTCTGTCTCTCTCTCTGTCAAAAATAAAAATAAACATTAAAAAAGTTAGTGATAATTAATATAAAAATTATATAAAGAAGTGATACAAATAAGAAAAAGACTATCAATATATCTGAATAGGTGTTCCACAAAAGAAGACAACCACGTGGCCTACAATAATATAGAAAAGATATTTAACTTCATAAATTTTAAATAATAACCAAACACTGTAACTCAGCCACCAGACTGAGATTATAGACACAGATAATATTAAAAATTAAATGTTGCAAGAATACAAAACAATGGGAACTATTATATAGTTCTGGGGAGAGTGCAACTTGATACAATCACTTTAGAAAACTGACATTATCTACTAAGTTTGATCTAGCAAGTCAATTTCTAATTATATTACATTCCAGAGAAATTCATGCTCATTTGTACCTGGATATATGTACAAGAATGTTGATAGTAACCTTATTTGTAATAATGCAAAAGTGGGAACAATACTATGTCCATCAACAAAAGGTGAACAGATTAATTTTGCTATGCTCACTTAGTGGAATACTATGCAGCAATGAGAATGAACAAACTACAATGTTGCCATGGATAAATCTCACAAAGACAAAAACATACATTGAATTTCCACTTGTACATATTGTAGAAACAGGCAAAGGCAACCCATGTTATTTAGGAATGCATATATATGTGATGAGACTATAATGTATAGCAGAGAAGTGATTCTTATAAAATTCAAGATAGTTATGTACCCTAGGGAGGAATGATGTTTTGATAAGGAGGAACCAGATATAGAGAGACAGAATCTGGAGTACTGATAATATTCTATTGGTTTTTATCTGGGTGTGATTACATTACTTATTTTTTTGTTAAAGATTAGCTAAATTATGCCTTTATGTTTCATCCACTTTTCTGTGTGTGTATATGTATATGTGTGTGTATATGAATGAAACATATATATATATATATATAGAGAGAGAGAGAGAGAGAGAGAGAGAATATAAGGATGAAAGGTAAGAGTACATATGTAGACAATTTATTTAAAGATATTTTCTCTAAAGAGTAGCAGAGATAAGTGATGATAGCTAGCTGGAGTAGTGGACAAGATCAAGGAAAAAAATTATTAAGACAGGAGGGTTTTATGACATGTTTATAGGCATTTGGTAATGAAGGAGAGTGGGAGTAATTTATTACATAGTAGGAAAAGACAAAGACAAAAAAAATTCTTAGAGGCCAAAATCTGGTTCATAATGAAATTATTGTCTTTATCAAGATGTGAAGTTAGTTCATCCACAATAAAAGGTAAAATTGTAATAGAGCAAAGAAGAAAGTAGTTTGGTAGATATACAGGTGGGATTTACTGGATGGTTTTCTTCTCATAGCCTCAATTTTTCTATAAAATCAGAATTAATTTCATCATCTGAGACTGAAGAGTGTTGGAGAAAGTAATAGATATTTGAGGCAAGCTACGTCATCTGGGAAAGTGAAAAAAATGATTAAGAAAATGAGGTAAGATTATCAGGCTTATTTGAAATTACTGCTTTTTTTAAAAGATGTTTATTTTTGAGAGAGAGCAAGTGGGGGAGGGACAGAGAGACAGGGAGACTGAGAATCCCAAACAGGCTCCACACTGTCAGCACAGAGACCAACGTGAGACTTGAACTCACCAACTGTGAGATCATGACTGGAGTCAAAATCAAGAGTCAGACACTTAACTGACTGAGCCATTCAGGCACCCCAGATCTTTTGATTTTTTATTACATTGTGGGATTTCTTTCCTAATTATGACACTATCCTTCCATGGTCTGCAGTTTAATAAACAAGAAAGACACTAAACTAACACTTATGTAAATCATCTAATCAAAAACTCATCTGTTGAAGAATCTATGTGTCTGTTGTGTCACAAGAATACCGACTGGTGAAAATTTATAGCAGTGTTTTTTTCTTAAGTGTTATTAAAGGTTAAAATGTTACAGAAAATAGTAACCTTACTTCTCCTACTTTCATTTTTCTTCTACTTCTTTTATTATACTCTCTAGGTGATCTCATCCAACCTTATGTATTCTACCACAACCTATATACAGATTACTTCTGAAGTCTCAAACTCATCCTTTTTCTGTGTTCTCTATCTCAATTACTAGAAAATTCATCTATATAGTCATTCAAATAAAAATCTTGGATGTTGTCTAGGATTTCTCTTTTCTTTTTCATTTCTGCCTCCAATCACTACATTATGCTGGCTTTAACTCTATAAAATTTCCCAGGACAAAGTGTAATCTAGGAGTCAATTAAGAAGCTATATAAAGTAGGAAAGAGAGAATGGTAGCTTGGACTAAGAAGATAACATATTAAAGAAGCATAGAAGAAGTAAAAATCTCCAAGTTTTAGTAAGCAGAGGTATAGAGGTATAGAAAAAAAATCCCCAAAGCTTGATAATTAATGAAATATTGAGGCTAAAGGAGAGGAGAATGTCAAAAGAGACTGGAAGTTTTCTTGCTTGACATTACTGAATGGTTGGCCTTGCCATTCACCAGATAGGATGTTAGGAAGGGTGTTTGAGATCTTCAGATGGTGGGCATTATAAATTTGGCTTTGAATTATATTGAGTTTGAGATGGCAAGAGAGGATACTAAGTAAGCAGCTGTATATGCTGTCTAGTACTCAAAGAAGAAGGCTGATATTGAGATACTTGTTTGTAATCATTGAGTCTTAGAGCATAGATAAGATTATTTTATTTTTATTTATTTATTTTTTAATGTTTTATTTATTTCTCGCAGAGAGAGAGACAGCGTGAGCAGGGGAGGGTCAGAGAGAGAGGGAGTCACAGACTGAAACAGGCTCCTGGCTCTGAGCTGGCAGTCAGCACAGAGCCCGACGCGGGGCTCGAACCTGCGAACCGCGAGATCATGACCTAAGCGAAAGTCGGACGCTTAACAGACTAAGCCACCCAGGCGCCCCATAGATAAGATTATTTTAAAAGAGAGTAAAAACATGAGACAACAAGAAAGCAAAAAAAAAAAAAAAAAGGAAAAAAACTTGAAGAACACCACCTATTAAGGTTGGAGAGCCATAATATGTTTTAAAAGGAGATAGAGATGGAACAGCCAAATACATGAGGAAAACCAAGAGAGTATTGCATCTTGGAAGCCAAAAAGAAAAATTTTCAAGAAGTAATGAATGTGTAAGGGGTGCCTGGGTGGCTCTTCCAGTTAAGCATCCAGACTCTTGATTTTGGCTCAGGTCATGATCTCAACTGTTCATGTGTTTGAGCTCCATGTCAGGCTCTCTATAGTTGAAAGCATGAAGCCTGCTTGGGATTCTCTCTCTTCCCCTTCCTTGCTTTCTCCTCTCTCTCTCTCTCTCTCTTTAAAATAAGTAAATAAACATTAAAAAAAGAAATAGTATATGTGCAACACTACCAAATGTTGCCAAGAGCCCAAGTAAATTGAGGACTAAAAAATATCTGCTTATTTAGTGATATTAAGCAAGAGATGGTTGATAGAATGCAGACTCGATAAAGCAAAGGATGGGAGGGAGAGGAGGAAATGGACGTATCATCACCTTTTGGAAAGTTTTACTGTGAAGGAAAGATCAGCAATTATAAATTTAAAGATATCAGTCTTCCCTTTAGTAGCTTCCTCCAGCTGCACTACAGAGGTTCAGGCATATAAAATGTAAATAAGCAAGGCTCGTCCACCTTAGTACTTTGTTATATGGTGTGAAAGAAGGCAAGTGAATTTGGAGTTTTGGTAAGAATGGTATTAAAATTATGAATCATGGGATCAAAACTGGATATGGAGGTGAGAAAAGTAGATCTAATGGACTGGTATAGAATGGAGGGATCAATGGATTGTGAGTCATGAAGGTGATGTTTTGGCCAGAAAGCAGAATCATTTGATCAGTGACTCGGGGGCAGTAGTTATAGGGACTGATAAAGCACAAGGTATGACTGTGAGAACAGGTTGCTGAAAGAAAACTGAGAATCCAATGAGAAGATCAAGGAACTGACAGGCTTGGGAGTCATCAGGAATGATGTCTGAAGTAGTTATGGAGGAAAGACAATCACTTAACAAAGTCATTGTTAAATGGTGAAAGAGTAAGTAGGTGGGGAACTGGAAAGCATGTGTCCAAAGGAGCAGCGAGTTTTTTGTTGTTGTTGTTGTTGTTCTATTTTTCTTTATTTTTTTCTCCAAGATGTTTGGAGCCTTTAGGTCTCAAAATATGAAAGTAAAAACCCAACCTCAAGAGGCATATGGGGTGTGAGAGGGAAATACAAAATCTCTCTTCAAAAGGGTTGCAGGGTCAGGAGGCTGAGTTGTTAGGGGAAAGTCTGGTTCCAGTTCATGGAGGAAATCCTTACAGTAGTGATAAAAATGAGGAAAATGCTGAGACTATGCAACAGAGTTTCTGGAAGGCACATTGGAACGGTTTGGAAAGTAAAAGAAAGATTTGGAGTTGTTGGATTATGATGACACCAGAGAGGTTCAATTGGCCAGAAAGATTTATGCTTTAGATGTTGACAAAGACAGTGCTAGAAGAAGGTGCATTGAGTCTCTGGGCTTTTTGAGTAGATGACCTGTGGGCCTAGTGTTCAGAAGGCTTGTCTCACTTGTCTAGGGTGATGGCACCCACAGAAGATGTAGTTTCCAAAAAAAAAAAAAAGGAAACCAACTTGACAATAAACTATTTATAAAAACAAAAAAGATGTAGTTTCCAAGACCATGTTCTGACTGGCAGAAAATCTTGGACCCATGTAATTACTCTCTGTTCCAGACTAATATTTTTTTTTCAGTTGCTCAAAGAAAGCATATTTTCATTCCTCCATGCCTTTGCATATGCTGTTTCCTCTGCCTGGAATGCTCTGTAATCCTCTGTCTGTGCCTCTAAGGCACCTTTCACTGTCCCCCACTAAAGCACTTACCAACAAAAACCTGTTGTCTGTCACCTCCACCTCCACCTCCACCATATAGTGAAAGCTTCAAGAGAAGAGAAGTCTCCTTTTCTACTGTTATAGCGTCAGAACCTAGCAGAAGACCTGACAAATAGTAGTTGCTCAAAAAAAAATTGTCGAATGAATGCATGAATGAGTGAGTATGGTAAGACAAGGGGCAGACATATTTAGAGTCAGTGAATGTTTCATTCATTCATCCACAGACATTCAGCACTTATCAGGTAACTACTGGTGGTATAGTACCTCACTGAATAAACAGATGGGGAAGACAGACTCATACCTGAAGAGGGACACTTATTCCAACCAAGGGTGGGAAAGAGTTTTTGAAAATACCCTCTCAAATTGGAGATAAGACAAGAAAAGGTGACTCTCTTTGAAAAGAGTAGGCCCCAGGTATAGTGATCAAAATATTTTTCTCTTTTTGGTGGACTCAGAAACTGCACTTCTGTGCCCTGAACAAATGTATGATGCTGGATCCATAATTTATTAGAAGTAATCTAACTTCATCCCAAGTGTAAATTCCTCTGTGAATTCCCCTACATGCATTCCTCTTCTGTCCAAAACAAGTGGTAGTAATCTTTCTCCTTTGTTCTTCCTCAGCACCTCATAAAACCTTTTAAAGCACTTGTCATGTTACAGTAATTATTTTCCTCACCAGACTTTGAGTGTCTCTCTAAGGCAGTCAGAATTGAGGCTCTATTTTATTTTATTTTATTTTATCTTATTTTATTTTTTCTTTTTCGGTTTATTCATTTTGAGAAAAACAAAGACAGCATGAGCAAGGGAGGGGCAGAGAGCAAGGGAGAGAGAGAGAATCCCAAGCAGGCTCCACACTGCCAGCTCAGAGCCTCACACCGGGCTCAAACTCATGAAACTGTGAGATCATGACCTGAGATGAAACCAAGAGTCAGACGCTTAACCAACTGAGCTATCCAGGCACCTCGAGGCCCTATTTTAATTTGTGTCTCTGGGGCTTAAAAACTAACACTTTAAATTGATGAATGAATAAGACATCTTTTAGTAGGAATTATTTATCTAATTAATCTACCACTTTCATTCCCACTGAGATTAAAAAGTGGTCAAGGGATGAAAGCACACTATTCATGAACTTGTGATGAGTGGAAGGGTGAACATGGAAGGCTAATGAAAATGCCTTTTAACTGGATGATGAGAGACCTGGTTTCCTACCTCTTTTCTTCCACTTACCAGATGTTTGTTATTGAATAACTTAGGTAACATATTATTCTAATTTCCTCATCTGTAAAATGTGGAGAAATAGACTAAACGATTTCTGGAGTCTAGCCTTCATCTAACATGTTGGAATTATTATTTTGGCTAAGGCTGGCTTACTCTGGAATGTTTGTGGGGGAGGGCAGTTAACTTTGTGATTGAAAACAAAGTATTTTTGAATTAAAATAAATATAATTAACTTGAGGTTTAGATAACTCAGTTTGGTATAATTAAAGTATCTTATTTAAATGTATACAATGATGGTCGGTTCTGCTATGAATAAACTGATTTTGTTATACATCATAAAATTATTTTTTTACCCAGTTTGAAATTGATCATTAAATTGATTTGTCTTAATTCATGAGAGCATATGGCAGAGACTCAATGCCCAGGTTATTTGAATAATTGGATTATTTGATAGCTTCTCTGCTCTACTATGGCTTCAGTTCCTGTCATACAGACTATGAGAAGTAAAGCAATATGTGAAACCCGACATAAGTCACATTACAGCCATCACTGAAAGTCTAGTAACATTTAGGTTATATATTTGCAGACATTCTAGCTAGTTCTGAAGGTGGCAAGCAGCTATTATTGAAATAAGTCCACCTATTTCTTCTTTTATTTGCATTTAATGTAAAAAATATCTCAAGGCCACACATGTTTGTTTATTGTTTAGCAATTACAGACTCAATTCCAGTGAGTACCATTTTTTGCCATAGGGTCAATAGATATAAAAATAAAATATAATTTGCACTTACATAATACATTCTTGTATCATACTAGCAGAAAATTCATCTCACACAAAGAAAGAGAAAATAAAGGGAGTGAAAAAATCTACCACCAAAATTGCTCATATCCTAATATTTAGGAGCTAGAGAGTAAATTTATGGGGGAGATAAAGGGTCAGGATAGTTTATTGGGTTTCATAATGCAGGCACAACATTGTGTGTAACAAATAGTGACCACAGGAATTTAAAGCCTTAGTATTCCTGAAATATCCAGTCTCCTTTTCCACCCATTGTAACATCTGAGAAATCAACCTACCTGTACATTAATATGGCAAGGGATACTGGTTCATAACTTTTGCAAATCAAAGTTTTAGTATTTATCAAGAACCAAGTCCTTCCATCCAGAAAGTCTAACTGTGCGAACTTAATCAAAGGTGATAGTAGTATCTATTAAAAAATAATTTATAGTGGGGCGCCTGGGTGGCTTAGTCGGTTGAGCGTCCGACTTTCGCTTGGGTCATGATCTCGCGGTTTGTGGGTTCGAGCCCCGCGTCGGGCTCTGTGCTGACTGCCAGCTCAGAGCCTGGAGCCTGTTTCAGAGTCTGTGACTCCCTCTCTCTCTGACCCTCCCCCTGCTCATGCTGTCTCTCTCTATCTCCTAGAAATAAATAAAACATTAAA
>JAESUZ010003953.1:0-40072 GCA_017311185.1 Proteles cristata cristata
AGAGAGAGGGAGTCACAGACTCTGAAACAGGCTCCAGGCTCCAGGCTGGCAGTCAGCACAGAGCCCGACGCGGGGCTCGAACCCACGAACCGCGAGATCATGACCTAAGCGAAAGTCGGACGCTCAACCGACTAAGCTCACCCAGGCGCCCCACTTTGTGATGTATTTTCATCAATCCAAAAGACTGGAGAGAAAAAAACACATGTTGCTTAAATGAGAAAGGAATGAGCCACCGACCACGGCTATAGCCTTTTTGCCTTTGCTGTGCTGAAGACCAAGTAGGGCATTAGTATTGGTTTGAAGGGAAGCTACTCTTACATATGAACTAAAAGTGTAAATATAGTGACCCTCACAGAAATCACATATTTTGCTTATCTTAAGAGATGATGATACTGTATGGTTATATAGATATGATGACACCAGGCCGAACTCTGAGTATTTGTGATGGACATATAATTAACAGGAAATTCATTAGCAATAGAGTGATTGTCATTCACGATGCAATTTCCAGTCCAGGCATGCTTTTACCAACTTCCTTCCAAACAACACACAATATATTGCCTTCCACAAGGTAGGGAACAGAGCTGATGTACAGAGATGTCTGAGAAGTCCCACCCAGTAACTTTTGTGGGACAAGCAACTGAGGTTTAGAGGAAGAACATCATCCTAAGGACGAGAAATCTCAGACACATGAGACCTAACCAAGTAACATTTAGGTAAAATGGTTAAATACTTTTATTGAGGAATTTTCTGTCCTACGTCCTATAAACTTGCCACTAACAAGAAAGGGTGGAAATGAAAAGAAGGAGAAGAAGGAGAAATAAATATTTGCAGGAAATTTAAAAAAGTAATACGTTATTGTTAGCAATATGGATATGAACTCCAGAAGAGTAATTGATAAAATAACAATATTTAGCATTTATTCAAATTATTTATTCACATTTTACACGTGTAATTGCCTGTATAAATTGACTTAGTGTATGTTTTAATACTCAAAACTATGGCCTGGATACATTAAGTAGCTGCCTAAACGTAACAGGGGCAGAAAGTGAAAAAGCAGGAACGTTAATTCGGATCTGCCTGACTTCAGAATCCACATTCTTAATCATGACAATGGACTTCTTTCTGTTTTAAGTGTATAAACAGTGAAAATGTGACACTATACTCTTAGGTTTAGAGATCATACACGTATATACATATGTATGTACACTCATAAACACACATTTCCATTTGCCTAAGTGTTTGGATTATTGGTAATTTTTACCTTCCACATTCTGCTTTTCCGTAAATATGCATTGATTTTACAGTCATTAACGAAAAAGGTCAAAGAGTGAGAAACTTCCTGGTTTTGTGAGCCACAAGAGAAAAAATATCCCAAGTTAGACAAAAGACTTCCATTTTCCTTGTGTCTTTCTCAGAGTCACCCTGCAATCTGATATGGCAGAAGAGAAAGCAGAGGCAGCTATGGTCACCGCAGGACCTACGGGGGGTCGGCTCCCAGGTGTCATAGCGCCTGGCCTAGCTGGGATACAGGAAGGAGAAGCAGACGACGCAGGAGACAGCTGAAGGTCAAGGATAGGGGCACTTGGCAAGGCCACAGGGCATGGTAAGGATTAAGTGAGTGACCTTCCTTTTCTGCCACTTTATGAACTGCCTTATTAATTGGGGGTGTTTTGGGCTGTGACGAAACCTGACCTTCTACAGTGGGATGTAGAAAGGATAAATAAGAAGACAAGGTTAGAAGTTAACATTTGTTAACTGAGTCCTATTTTCAGGAACGGGGTTGGCACATTTCAGAGGCAACATCACAAAGGCATTACCAATCACACTTTACAGATGGGGGGAAAAAAAGGTTCCAAAGGGTAACATGTGGCCCAAGATGCCACAGCTAGTGATAGGACTGCGCATTCTCAGCTCCCTTTCCCCAGAGTTCATGTGACCTCCCCTGGATTTGTCTGCCTTTGTGCATGGCCTCCTTATGCCAGAGAAAGAATAATCCCTAACTTCAATATTAGCTCTTAACGTGTCCTGGTAGAAAGTGGCTACACACAAAATTGATGGTTCTGTACTTCCTAACATAATGCCTGCATATAATAAAAATCATCAACTCTCTTCCTCCTGAAGCTAGTTTTCTTTGCATTGACAAAGACTTTCCACAGTACTGAAGACCTGGACTCTTGCCACTCAGTGTGTTCTCTGAGAGCTAGTGCCGTAGTCATCAGCTGCGAGCTTCCAAGAAATGCCGATGGATCTACATTTTATCTTCATTCCCCATGAATTTTATTCACATATGAATTTAAAGTAGCTATTGTTTTTTTTTTCTTTTAACTAATGTATTTCAACTTACACGGATAGTTGGCCCTTGTGTGTTACATTGTGACACGGACTTAGAATAACACTGATAAGTGTAGCTAGCATTGATGGGCTCATCACTTATGTCAGATTCCATGATAAGGACTTCACATGCTTTATATCATATAATCTACGAAAAGTCTTATTATCTCCGTGTTAGAAATGAGTAAGATAAGTCTGCAGAAAAGTACACCAACTGTAAGTGACAAAGCTGAATTTTTGACCTATAACTGTCTGCAGAGAGTGAACTTGTAACGAGGGTATTCAGTTAGGTGTCCTAAAGGTTTTCACAATGAGTCTGTGGAGAAAGACAGGTAGGCCTAAAGCTATATTTGAAGGGTATCAAAAGAGCTAATTTAGAGGCACAGGTTGCTGTGGGAGGAGTCCAAAATGAGAGATGGGATGATCCTGGAGATGTAGGGTAATATTCATAGAGAGGATTTTTGACTAGAATGGTACAAAAGAGGGCAGCTCAGACCATAAAAGTCTTGTGAGCAAAGGAATTCAGGTAGATTTCTGTAGAGTGTGCTTTTTAACCCATCATCCAAATTGTATGTCCTAGAAGGTATGAGTAAAGTCTGTCATGTATGCACCTAAAAGATGCAAAAGAAATAAGAAAATGAAAGAAATTTCTAGGCTTCCAAGAGCCTAGAATTTGTATCCAGAGCACCAAATTTGCCTCAAAAATAAACAGATACAGAAGGCTGCTACTCCTCACTGTTTAGGGAAGCATTCTGAAGTCTGGGACATTTTATGTCCTTTGGCTGAATGAGTGTGGCAAGTGTATGATGCTGAGCCGTAAGTGGAAATGCAGGCATGCTGGATGTGCGTGCGTGTCACAATGCCTGGACGGGTCACGGCTTTCCCAGCCGATGGCAATTTTAGCACATTCGTCCATTCACAAAGCTGGATTCGTCCTCCTGTGCTTGATTGCCAATCACAGACATTACGTGATGGGCACCACTGAATGCGGAGGTGGACATGCTCCGTGCCCACTGGGATCAAAACACACTTTTAGAATAAAAGCATAGTACATCTCAGAGGTCCCATCCTCCATTGGAAAAGTGCCAGAGCTCTTGGCTTTAATCCCGTGCTGTCAGCTACAGTCCCAAAACATGACTGATCAAAAAGCCTCGGGTGGCTCAGCACTAAGTACAGAATAAAGCCAGTGTCCAAAAATCTCAGGGACTCAGACATCCATCAGGAAGTTCACTCTGCCTCTAAAATACCCTAACCATGGTTTTCATCATCTGAGGAGTCACCCAAGTAGTCCAAGTCCACCGGACCACAGCACCTTCCTCCCCCCAACATGCACACCCTCACACCCACCTCTGTTTTTATTATGGGACATTTAAACAGATATCAAAGTAGACGGAAAATTTAAAAACCCAGATTCATCCATCGTGCGCATTTGACGATCATCATTTAATGGCCGGTGCTATTTTGTCTCTACCCCCACCCACTTTCCTCCTTCATGCTTTATTTTGAATCACATCCCAGATGTGGTATTATTCCATCTGTAAAAATTTCATTATGCCTTTCTAAAGGACAAGGGATTTTCTTGTAAAACATAATTATAATGTCAATTTGATACCTCAAAAACAACAATCACTTTAAATATTGTCATATATTCAGTCAGTGTTTTCATTGTTCATAAATATTTGTATAGAAAAATACCAACGGATAGATGGATAGATGGATGATAGATAGACAGACCTATAGTTAGATGGGTATAGATAGATATAAATATGTTGATGTATATGTGGTATGATAGTTTATTTAAATCTGTATCCAAATTGGGATTGCTTGATATGTCTAAGTGTTTTCTGATCTGTAGGGTTGCCCTCTATTCCCCTCTCCTTCTTTCAGAGATGTTATTATTACTATGTCTTGACCTGGAGACCCGACTCTTGTCACAGCCTCCAAACTGGACCTTCTGCTTCCATGTCTGTCCCACGAAACACTATTCCCCGCCCAGAAACCTCAATTTCAAGGTATTTAAAAAATAATGTATATTTATTTTTGAGACAGAGAGAGAGAGAAGAGTGGGGGAGGGTCAGAGAGAACGGGCAACCCAGAATCTGAAGCAGACTCCAGGCTTTGAGCTGTCAGCACAGAGCCTAACCTGGGGCTCAAACCTATGAACTGTGAGTTCATGACCTGAGCTGAAGTCAGACACTTAATCGACTGAGCCACACAGGCGCCCTGATTTTCACAGTATTAAATTGATCAGTCCTCTCTTAGACCTCACAAAACTTTCCCATTATACTTAGAGTAATCTCCGAACTCCCTACTGTGGCCATAAGAGTCCTATTGAACCAAATGATGCCTAGAGTTCCTTCACGACGTAAAACTGGCTCTTCTTTTCCAGCATAGTTGTGGAACCCCGTGGACTTTGGGAAAGTTTGGGTCTGTAACGGTTAATACTTTAACCATTCAAGGAACTTGCTGTTCCCTCTGCTCGGAAGACTCTCTCCTTTATCGTCACATGACTGGCTCCTTCTTAACATTTGGGTCTGTCTTATCCTTGGTTTTTCTCTGAAAGCAAAGCCTGAGACACTGGCTTGCAGGCAGGTAGTTTAGCCTGGGATATATTGTCAGGGGATAAGGTTAGCTGATAGTAAGAGTGAAACAGGGAAGAAGGAAGAACCCTTTTAAGCTGGTTTCTGCTGTGGACAATTGGGGCTCTTTCTATGTCTTTTGAAAAGCCATGTAGAATGAATGTCATCATTGTCCACCCAAAAAGTGGAAGGAACAAGCCCTCATCTCCTGGATGCCATCTGTCATTGGTCACGGTTCCCCATCGCGTGTTAATTTTCTGGTCCTTTTTGGCCCAGTCATTTGTAAGGATCTGATGGTTTCCAGCAGGTATGCTACAAGATTATTCCAGAGAAGCCCTGAGGAGAACACAGCAATACAAGGTGTAGCTGAGGAAAGGAGCCATCAGCTTAGAGTTCTTCAGATCTGATGGCTAAAGCTCCAGCTAGAACAAGGTGTAGACAGAGGGAATGTGAGGTGAGGCTCAAAAGAGTTCAGTCCCCAGGTATCATTCTTGGGCCTTCTTCTTTTTAAAAAAAATTTTTTTTAATGTTTATTTATTTTTGAGAAGCAGAGAGAGAGCACAAGCAAGGGAGGGACAGAGGGAGACGAAGATACAGAATCAGAAGCAGCGTCCAGGCTCTCAGCTGTCTGCACAGAGCCCGACGTGGGGCTCGAACCCACAGACCATGAGATCATGACCTGAGCCGAAGTCGGACACTTAACTGACTGAGCCACCCAGGCGCCCCTTTTGGGCCTTCTTCAACAATCCAACTTAGTCAGCCATCCCTGCACTCTCTCTAAACATATCACTTAGTCTTCTCTGGACTTTTATCTTCCTGTGTATTGACTTATTTGCCCTCTACTTCCCTCCAGAACATACTTCCATCTTGCCCTTATCACAAACCCTGGCATCTGGAAAACACCTGCTATGCAAATGGACCCTTGATAAATAATTGATGAGACCAGATAGAAATGAAGCTGGAAAATAGGTGGGAGCAGCTTGTCAAAGTCATGTAAATTGCACTAAGCTGCTTGAGATTTTATCTCTGCCTCAGAAAGCATTCCCTAAGCAGTTTTGTTCTCATTCTACAGCTGTAGAAAGTGGAGCTCAAAGTATTTGATTATAGGCCACAGTTTCACAGCCATGTGAAGTGTCCCTTCCAGCATAGAGTCACAGGCACCATGCCCCCAAATCCAAAAGCATCCTCTAACCCCCAAGCCATTGCGCATGCTGTCTCTCAGGATTGTTGGCTCAAGAAAGACTTGTGGCCTGAAAAGAAGCATGGTCACTTAGTTGTGAGAGGACTGGCTTCAGTTTTGCTCAGCTGACTAAATCACACCATGCCTCTGACCATCAGTATTTTTCGTTAAAACTAAGGGCTTGAAGGGCACCTGGTGGCTAGTCCATTGAGTGTCCAACTTTGGCTGAGGTCATGATCTCCTGGTTCATGAATTTGGGCCCCTTTGGATCCTCTGTCCCCACTGTCTCCATCTCTTCCCCCATTTGCACTTCTCTTTCAAAAATAAATAAATTTAAAACAAAACAAACACTAAGGGCTTGAGTTATGGCCCTACTATGTGTTGTGCTACCCTGGGCTTTTGAGAACTTTTGATTTGTAAGAGCTCAGTCTGCTTACTCATGTCTTCACCGAGCCGCACTTGGGCTCTGTCTCTTCTTTACTCCAATTTGCATCTGGTGCAGGCCTCTGTTGGTGTTGTTGAAGGAGCATGAAAGTGAAATACAAAGTAATTGATGAGTAAAAAAAGATGCCACATCAAGTTTATGCACATCATTTGTTTTCATATACTTTATAATATATAAAATATACAGAAGAATCACCATATCTCAAGGTGCCTGGGTGTCTCAGTCAGCGAAGCGTAGGACTACATACAGCTCAGGTCACGATCTCACAGTTCATGAGTTCAGGCCCCACATCAGGCTCTGTGCTGACAGCTGGAGATCGGAGTCGGCTTGGGATTCTGTGTCTCCGTCTCTGTCTTTGCCCTTCTTTCTCTCTCTCTCTCAAAAGTAAATAAACATTAAAAATATAATCACTATATCTCAATGTTTTCTGTATGATAAGCAATGCAAGATCCTGGTCTGTTCTTTGGTTTTTGCTATTTCCTTTCTTTTATTCTTTCTTTATTTTTTTTTTTAAATAAGTGAGGTATAGCATATATATAGAAAAGGGCACCAATATTAAGGTTCAACTCAGGGTATCTGCATGCATATTGTTTACATATGCAATAAAATTTGAACTGTGTATATGACACCTAGATCAAGATACAGATCCTTTGCCACACCCCTGAAGTCTCCTTCATTGGCCTTCCCAGTTACCATCTCACTAAACTGAGATCATGCTTATCTTGACTTTGATCATAGTTTTGCTTTTCCTTGCTCTTCATGTATGTGGAATCATAAAATACGTACTCCTTGAAATCTGACTTCTTTTGCTTTATGAGATTCATCTATATTGATATGTATAACAGTCGTTTACTCTTTTTATAATTTTCTGGGTATTTGAGTATATCAATAGCTTACCATTTATTCACTGTTGATGAATATTTTTTCCTATCTTTGGCTATTATAAATAAAGCTGCTATGGGCATTCTTATTTGTGCCTTTGGTGGGCATGGGCACTCACTGCTCATGAATATATAAATAAGAGTGCAGTTGCTGAGACAGAGGGTAGCTGCTTGCTTATATCTAGTAGTTACTACCAATTTCCCAAAGTGACTATAACAAATTACACTCCTGAACTTCAGCAATGTTTGAGAGTTTCATAGGGTTCCAAGTCTTGGAGGGCAAAGGAATTTTTTTTATATTTATTTCTATCATCCATCATGTATTCCATATGCTTGACTTAGCAGGTGCTCACTAAATAAATATTTGTTGAAGAGCTGATCCAATTCCTCTCCCATTGTGAGGAAAATATTTGACCAAATGGTGAGGCCAGCTTTTGCCTATCCAAAGCCAGGAGCACTGCCAAGATGGCAGCCTTGGGAACTGTGGTGGCTGAAGCTTGGCATTTTGTTTCGCTTTGTTTTAAGAACATTTCCAGGGGCGCCTGGGTGGCTCAGTCGGTTAAGCAACCGACTTCGGCTCAGGTCATGATCTCACAGTTCATGGGCTCAAGCCCCATGTCAGGCTCTGTGCTGACAGCTAGCTCAGAGCCTGGAGCCTGTTTCAGATTCTGTATCTCCCTCTCTCTTTGACCTTCCCCTGCTCACGCTGTCTCTCTCTCTCTCTCTCTCTCTCTCTCTCTGAGAAATAAAAAAAAAAAAAAAAAGGTTTCCATCCAAATAAACTGTCATTCTTTCCATGGTGAATCATTTTGTGAATGATTTAGGCTAATCAAAACCAGAACCAGATAAATGACTTGCTCTGTAACTGGACTCCTTAATAAATGTGTAAAGCCTTGGAAGCAGGCATTGTCTGGTCTTCAGACAATGTCACAGACCACAGTCTATACCTGAGAGGACAGAAGCATCATAGAATGCAGGACCGTAAGTCCCCCCACAGAGATTGGAGCCACAGCCCTAAGTGTCCTCTGACCACACAGCGAGTCGGGATAGATGAAGAAAGGACATTTGAATACAAAATAGTAAAAGTTAATGAGGTTTCAACACTGTCTCTGCAACAGGGTGATCTTTGTGAAGATTTTAAGAACTCAAAACCTCATTTCCTGCACATGTAAATTAAGGATAATAATATTTATTTTGTTGTGTTTTTGTGAAGTAGCATTGGTAACATGTGTACAAGACACATACAGTAAATGTCCTCTGCTGGACGCCTTAAAAATGTGCCAAGCACAGTGCCATGAACTTTGTAACTTTATGGCATTTTATCTTTCTGAAAGGATACAACGCAGCGTGCTATGGTAGGGTGAATATTCTACTCCGAAAACAGGAAGATCATCTAGTTATCCCCCTCCCACTACATAGTCTGGGAAATGTGTTTTCTTTTGAACCTACCGTATGATATAATTGGACTAAAATCTGAAGCGCTATAAAAGTATGTTACCTACAAAACAGAAATAATTAACTGTTAAGTGTCACTTAACTTAATAAACAGCCCCTGCCCTCAAGGGAAAAATAATTATAGGAAAGTAATCTAAAGAGTTCCTAGAGGAAGTGGGACTAAAATTGGGCTTTGAAGAATGTGATGCATATTTTAGGCAGGGATGACCCTGTGTGCTGATGCTTCGAGATAAGGGGAATCATCCTTTATTCTGGGAAATACGAGAGAACCTCTTTTGTTAAGGAAGCCAAGGCTATGGGGAAGGGAGGACAGAAGTGTCAAGAATTGAGGCTGGAATATACGTTGGATATTATGTGGGAATATATGAGGCCAGATATATGTTGAAGCCCAAATAGGGTCACAAAATAAAAAAAAAAGAAGAAGAAGAAGAAGGAGAAGAAGAAGAAGAAAGAAAAAGAGGAAGAGGTATTAGGACTAGAATCTACCTCTCCTGGGAGGCTTATTTCTTACGGAATGTCTATATTAACAACTTTCCTGGTTTGTAGAAGATAAAATATGGATTGGTCTTGATCATTACTCATCGAAGTGTTCGGGGGTGTGCCTTACCTGATTTGTGTGGGACGGGGTTGGTGCAATGTTTAGACAGTACAGCTTTAATTCTCTGTTCACAGTTAGCATGGGAGATTGCTCTCTCTGACATTATTATGAGCCATGAAGTTCTCGGATTTTACTGCTCCAAGTGAATCAAGCCATTTTCCGAAATGAATTATGGATCGTAAACCCTTGGGGTGGCTATAGTGTTGCATTTTTGTGAAATCCATATTCTGGGTGGACATTTATTGAGCACATAACTATTATGAAGTGTTAGCTGCAGAGCAAACGTGGCTCGTGGTTGACTCAACAGGAGAGAAGATTAACACACTCATGTCTGAGTTCTGGATTCCAGTCTTCTCTGAAATTCCACCTAAACAGGGCTTGGAACTTTAGTTGCTACTCTATGCGGTGAGGATCAGACCAAGGCCCCAGTGAAGGTTCTTCCTGTAAGCTCTGAGCTGAAAAACTCAGCATCTGCTGAATAGGATGTTTTTGAAGATAGAAATTATAAGCTAAATAGGGTGACTTCAGTTTAACCAACCTCCCCACACTGACCGTCTTCTACAGACTAGATGTTTTTGGAGTCTTGAAAATATATGTTGAACTCTAATCCCAATGTGGTAGGGTTTGGAGACAAGACCTTCTTTGAGGGAGACAATTAAGTCATGAGGGTGGCCCCTCAGAGTAAGATTAATGCCCTTGTAGAAGAGACCTCAGAGTTTGTTCCTTCCACCATTGAAGCATACAAGCCAGCCACCTATGACCCAGGAAGCAGGCTTTACCAGTCACTGGACCTGTCAGCACCTTGACCTTGGATCTGCCAGCCTACATAACTGTGAGAATTGAATGTTTAATGTTTAAGCTTCTCATTATGGTATTTTTGTTATAGCAACTTGAATAGATTCTGACATCATCTTCCTTCCCTTTGTCCTGAAAAGTTATAAGAGATAGAGAGAGAGAAAGATGTGAAGATGCCACTCCTTTGATTTTGAAGATGAAGGAAGGCACCCGGAGCCAAGGAGTGTGATGAGCATCGAAACGCTAGAAAAAGCAAGAAATTGGACTCTCCCCTGGAGACTCCAGAAGGAGCACAGCCTTGTCCACCCAGTTTATACTTCTGATATCCAGATGTAAGGTCATGAATGTGTGTTGTTTTAAGTCACCAGATTTGTGGTAATTTGTTACAGCAGAAAAGTTCTCACATATATCACTAGAGGATATGCAGATTTTCAAAATGAAAAAAAAAGAGAGAAATGGAGTCAGCAGTCTATGGGATCCTTTATGGGGTTTCTGAATGCGCTGTAATTGGCAGAACCAGCTTCTAACTTTCTGCATTGTGTTCTAAAATATGTAATACATACTCTCCTTACAAAGAATCAATCAATGGGTATATACATAAAGTAACAAATCAAAATAACATTACCCCCTATTCCTTATATTCCTCAGGTATGGGTGTAGGATTCTGTTCCAGTGTTCACCATTAATCTCATTAATCCTAACATGACCCAGTTGGGCACATTTTGGGAAATACAATTTAAAAAACAAACAAAACAAAGCACAACCCAGAAAAACTCTCCACAAAAGTAGAAGAAAGAAAACAGTTTTATTGTTGGAAAGCATTAAACCAGAATGTAACACACAGCACAGACAATCCAGTAGGAGATTGTAAAGATAGAAATCTCATCTTTTTCTGTAGTAAGGTACATACAACCCATTATGTACATGTTTTCAAGGAAAATAATAACTAGTCCCTAAGTAAAACAACTTGATGGTACCATCTGTCATACATGGTTTATCGTAAATTCATGTGATGATTGGGGTGACAATAGGTATTAGCCAATTGGCTTTATAGAATAGGAAATCTTATCTTTACAACAAGAAGTGATTTTCCAACTGGAATCTAGGCTCCATAGAAGTTTGGAAGTTAGGTCCCTGTCCTCATAGGAGCTGAAAACTAGGCTTATTATCTTCTTTGGTGATTACATTTCAAAGACCCAAGTCCTTGAGAAAGACATGCCTGGGTTATAAAGCTTGCAAGGAGCTTACTTAGGTTTTGAAAAGATTTACATACATTTCAGAGTCAGAGAATGAACTCATGATTACACATTTTCTAAACTAAACCATCTAAGAAAAGGTGTGTGTGGGGAGGAGGGAGGTTATGGAAATCTCTTCCTATACTTTCAAGAGGGAGACTTAAGCCTTATGTTGCTAATTTGTATTTGCCATTACCAGCTATTGTTTTGTTTTTAATATACTTTATTGTCAAGTTGGTTTCCATACAACACCCAGTGCTCATCCCAACAAGTGTCCTCCTCCATGACCGTCACCCATTTTCCCTTCTCCCCCACCCCCCATCAGCCCTTAGTTTGTTCTCAGTATTTAAGAGTCTCTTGTGGATTGCCTCCCTCCCTACTTTTTCCCCTTCCCTTCGCCTGTGGTCTTCTGTTAAGTTTCTTCTGTTCCACATATGAGTGAAAACATATGGTACCTGTGTTTCTCTGCCTGACTTATTTCACGTAGCATAACGCCTTTGAGTTCCATCCACGTTGCTACATGTGGCCAGATTTCATTCTTTCTCGTTGCCATGTAGTATTCCATCGTATAGATAAATATACAAACATACTTACCGACATAAATCAATAATAATTATCAATACGAATCACCGTAAGTTACTAACAAGGGCAGTCTTGGAGAAGGGACATCAATGATGGCAGGGGCCAAAATCTCTAAGGAATTGAAAATACTCCTCTAATATTGATATAGGTGTAATATTTGCGATATATACATAAATGATGAGGACAAAGAGGAGTAGTGAGTGAAGTGATTTGTAACTTGAGAGTCTTTTTGTGGGGGGAGAAGATGTTCTAGAATGCAATAGCAGGGAAGAGATGGCCTGTCCCTCCTGCGTCTTCAGGGCTACAGAAATGACCTGCAGGTTGATCTAAGTCTTCAATATGAACAGAAATGAAGGGGCATATGGTGTTTGCTGGTTATGTTTGGTGAGTCCCAAAGACTCATGGGAAAGATTTGGGACATTGGCCAACCGCAGGAGATGGGTTTAACTGGCGGGTGAACGTGTACGTGTAGATAAGCTGAATGAATGAAGCAACAAGAAAGCGCAAACTCGCTCCCTCTCCTCTAAGAAAGAGCTCTGACGTTTTGCAGGTGTGACTTGCTAGAATGACAGGTAAGAGAGCTGGAGGCACATCTATTCTGTCTTCTCTCCAGCTCAGCATCTTGACTTAGAATTTAACTGTTTCACCCGGGGCAAGGAAGAAGCTTTCTCCTAGTTAATTACCAGTCAGCCGTTGACACTGGAGCAGAATTCCCCTTTCAGTGCTGGATGCGATCATTGCTCCCCGTATCACCATAATGAGAGCCCCCTCCCTGGCCTTCTGCCTCTAAGCTTGGATTTAGAATCTCAATTGTTATGGATAAAATTTAATGCAGCACAAAATATCACAGAAGAAAAATGACACCATAAAACGCACCTTTTGGTGGTGAGTCATTTTAGTACTGGGCAGTATTTCCTTGGCGACAGGTCATCAACAGCCTGCTGCACCCAGGCTGCTGTTCTGCTGATTGTTGCCCTGTAGGCAGATGTGGGCATGCTATGCAACGGGGATCTTTGAGACATACCCAGAGGGACTTGTCTTGAGGCTACACATTTAGCAAATATCTGTTGTGTGAGCTCCCGGCCCTGTGCTGAGCTTTGGGACAGATCCAAAGATAAATGAGATTCAGTGCCTTCTCTCCCGGTCTAGCTGTGCAGACAGACTGCTCTAAGGGTTGTGATGGTGACAATAGTAATAATAATATAAATACTAACATTCATTATTCACTGATTGCTTGCTACGTGCTAGGCGCTGCGCCAGGGGTTTCACATCCCATATGTCAACATGTCCTGCTAGCTCTGCACAATTGATTTGTCATAGATTTCATGGCTCTCCAGGAACCCTGACGCTTAGTATTGGAAGGGGTCACTAATGACCCCGCACACCTCTTTACTGAAGATGGAAAGTCATCTAGTATAGGGGGAGCATGCTTTGGGAGGAAACTGGCTGGCGAGAGGTGGAAGAAAGGATTGGAGAATTCTGGACAGGGTAAGTAGAGAGGAAAGAAGCTTGCTGCCACAGGAAACATAGAACCTGGCAGAAAAGTGAAGGTAAATCACTTTGGAGTTCTCAGAGGACACCCCATGGCTGCATATTAGAAGGACGTGCCAGAAGAAGGGGCAGCCGGAGGAATGGTATAGAAGAGGATGACATGCGTGCAGCAATTAACTTCTTGAATTTACACCATGTAGGGAAACAACTTTGCTTCCTTCCTGGGCTGGGATAGAGACACTGCTCTAAAATATCTTTAAGGACATGCAGATTATCACGGATATTATTTTAAGATTATTAATTGTTTGGTGTTCTCCAGTGGTCTCGTTAGAAATAGCTGACATTTCTTGAGCAGGTACCACATGCACTTTTATTCTTTATTTGAATTCAGATTAGTTAACATACAGTGTAGTCTTGGCTTCAGGGGTAGAACTCAGCGATTCCTCTCTTACATATGACCCCCAGTGCTCGTCCCAACAAGCGCCCTCCCTAATGCCTGTCACCAATTTAACCCACCCCTCGTCCAGTACCCCTTCCAGCAAGCCTCAGTTTGTTCTCTCTCCTTTTTAAAAAAATTTTTGTGTTTTTTCTTTTCTCTGAGAGAGGGAGAGACAGCATGAGCAGGGGAGGGTAAGAAAGAGAGGGAGATAAGAATCTGAAGTAGGCTCCAGGCTCTGAGCTGCCTGTTACCACAGAGCCCGACACAGGGCTTGAACCCACAAAACGCGAGATCATAACCTGAGCCGAAGTTGGATGCTTAACTGACTGAGCCACCCAGGTGCCCCAGTTCTCTGTATTTAAGAGTCTCTTAGGGTTTGTCTCCCTCTCTGTTTTTATTGTATTTTTCCTTCCCTTCCCCTGTGTTCATCAGTTTTGTTCCTTAAATTCCACATACGAGTGAAATCATATGATATCTGTCTTTCTCTGACTTACATATTTTGCTTCACATAATACCCTCTAGTTCCATCCATGTTGTTGCAAATGGCAAGATTTCGTTCTTTTTCATGACTGAGTAGTATTCCATTGCATGTGAGAGTGTGTGTGTGTGTGTGTGTGTGTGTGTGTGTGTGTGTATACCTATATATTATATCTTCTTTATCCATTTTCAAAGCATGTACTTGGATGGCCACATTTGTTTTTCACAAGTAGCCCCTACAGTACATACTGTTTCTCTATCTTTTTAAAGATGAAGGGACAGAAGCTGAGAGAGACAGGTCACAGTCACTTTTCCTTCTACCCTGAATTGGAAGGACCTTTATAAAGGGTGTCACAATAACCCTGCATCACCTTGACATCTGTTTCTGTCCTCACATCTTCTCTGAATCTGACATTCCTTTGAAATTATAATGGTCCCACTTGGATAATCCAGGATAATCTCTCTTCTTCAAGACCCTTAACTTAGTCTTATATGCAGGGAACTCATATTTTGCCAGGGAAAGTAACACATTCACAGGTTCTAAAGGTTAGGATGTGTGCATCTTTAGGGGACCATTATTCTGCCAATCACAATGTTAAAATTTTAAATAGCACTTGAAGAATCTTTTCTCTCTCTCTCTCTTTTTTTTTTTTTTTTTTGATAGCCAAGCTCTATGATTCACTCATTCACTCAAGAGTATGAATTTGGTGACTGCTGTGTCAGTGCTTGGTGTTTGGCTCCTCCTTCTGAAGAAGTGGTCCTCAGAAGCTCTGCCTGTGGTAAATATCCTCTTTTTCCTTCCTTTCAATTAGATTTTCTCCCTGGAGATCTTGAAATGTGATTTATAGACAGAGAAACCTAGGAGTTTACAGAGCTGGCATCTCGATAGTAGCTCAAAGAGAGAAGAGCCATAAAGTTCTGCTCCTGATTTCTTTGTTCTGTATTAATTCATGCCTTTCCAGAGGGTAATTCAGCACTATTAAAAAAAATAATAATGTTTATATACTCTTGAGGGAGAGAGAGTCAGAGCATGAGCAGGGTGGGGTGAGAGAGAGAGGGAAACACAGAATTCAAAGCAGGTTCCAGGCTCTGAGCTGTCAGCACAGAGACCAACACAGGACTTGAAATCAAGAACTGTGAGATCATGACTTGAGCTGAAGTCAAACGCTTAGCCAACTATGCTACCCAGGCACCCTGATTTTGATTCTAGTTGCTACATACTTTCTTCCTTAGCAAAAGTTTTTTATTGTTTTTCTTTTTTACCTAGCCAGAGTCAGTTTTCATCAGTTGTGCCCAAAAGAGCATGCCACATCTTCACACTCCAACTTTTTATCAATTGCCGGAGTCTGCTACCTTTTTTATGAGGAATATTTTAGATTTCAACATCATATAAACACTTTTATTCTCTTGTATTGACTTAAAATTCATTACTTGTGGTGTTCTAATATAAATTATGTAGATAACCTAAAATAATTTCATTCCTAATAATGAGTGTTATGTTTTTTAAGAGTAAACTTGAATATGTCGGATTCTAACAACTTTTGCTCAAGTGTTTAATGATATAATGCATACTTAAAATAATTAATGGATAGTTTTCTTAAGTGTCATAACTTAAGAAAATAGAATAAGGAAAAGGAAAGTATCCATTATCTATTGGTTCATTAAACCTACCACGAAACTTAGCAGCCTACAGCAGCCCTGAAATGTCATCTCACAGTTGTCTGTGACAAGAATTCAGGCATGGCTTCACTGGGCATCTGCCTCAGGATCTCTGAGGTCTGCAGTAAAAGTGTTGGTCAGGGATGGTATCATCCGAGTCCTTGACTGGGGAAGGGTCCAATCTATGCTTATTTGGCTGTTCATAGGATTCCAGTTTTACAAGTCGTTGGACCGAGCGCCACAGTTTCTTGCTGACCATTGAACTGAATCAGTTCCTTTCATGTGGGTACAGGTCACAGTATGGCAGCTTGATTTATCTCTTGGGATCTAATCACAAAAGTTACATCCTCTCAGTGTTGGGGTATTTGGCTGATTAGAAACCATGTACTGAAGGGAAAGGATTATAAAGCCAGAGTCACCAGAGGCAGAAATCATTAGGACCCACTTTAGAAGCTGTCTATACATAGCTAGCTTTGACAGAGCGCTGATTAGTAACTTATACTTCTCAGTACTAACAGTGTCCTTAATTCTCTTCCCTGGCTGTGTGCATTTTCTGTTTTGAGCCATGGACTAGACATGAGTTACACTTGTGTCTTTGACAATTTCTCAATCTCAGGAGAGTAATTTACTGCCTGGATTCACTCTCCTTAGCATACAGAGAAAGGATTTTTGCCTTGACTTTTTTTTTTTTTCCTAACACTATTACATCTTCAGTTGACTCAACTATCTAAATTATCTATTGCACACCTCAGAAATAAAGAACAGAGAGGGTTTATGAAGGAGATAAGAGGTGAGGAGCCAAATCACAATAGTCGCAAAGGAGCCAGCAGGCAGCAGGCTATGTAGTCTGTCTTCACCAGTCAGTAGACTGTGTTTAGAAACACTAGTTAAGATCATCTTTTTAGATCCCAGGTTGGACATTCTATTTTCTGAATCCAGGGTTACTATAGTTAATCACAACACACTCTTAAGGGTGGAATATTTTATAATAATTTAAGTTCTCAATTAAAGTTTGTATTTACAGAGATCTGTGATCATGTGATCTGAGGAAATTCTGGTTGAATAGCAGATGAAAAACAGCATTTCTTCCTGGTCTTGGCCAATAACATCTACCTGAATTATGACAATGGCCTTACTGATCTCACCGCTGGCCTCCCTCCCACCTTTTCTCCACACAGCATCCAGAAGGATGCTGTTACAAACCCAAATACCTCTTTTCTTTCATAGTAAAACACTGACTCTCACAAAGCCTACATTATCTGGCCTTCATTGTCTCTTACTTGATAACCTGTTATCTACTTTTACTGACTTTCCATCATCCACACTGATCTATGTGGTCCTACTTGAATTCCCTAGATGCTGTGTCTTGGACATTTGCTTTGGTTGTTCCTAATGCCTGGGTACCAGTCCTCAAAATATCCACAATGTTAAGTTCATCAGGACTTTCAAATCTTTGTCCAAATATTTCTCAGTGGCATCTCCCCAGAGTAACCTACTTAAAATTGCAGGCTAAGCTTTTCCATGTGTGCGTATGTGTAGGTTTCCATAGCACTTTCATTGTAATATGTTATATAATTTACATATACAAAATGTTTACTAGTAACATATAGGCTCCAAAAAGGCAAGGATTTGTGTCAGTTTTGCTTGCCAATGTGTTCTGAGAACCTACGTAGCAGCCATTTTGTAAAAGCCTATTGAATTATATTTATAAAATATTTTATAGAAAAAATAATTGAAGGGATATACCAAAGTAAAATCATTGGACATTTCTTAGTGAATAGTTTATTTTTAAAATTTTGTTTTGAAACTCATTTATGCTTTCTAAAACCCTCACATTAAGCACTATTACTTTTAAAAAGTAAGATAACTGATTACAAAACAGGAAATCAAGTAAATGAAACAGTTTAGGTTTTCAATCTGTGTACATCAGATTCTGAGGTTGGGAATGTTCACCTTAAAGAGGAAGTAAAGAGTGAGTTCTGAGTTTATTAAAACTTCCAATTTTAGCTTATCAGAGTGAACTATAGATAATCTGTTCAAAAGCAAACAGCCCTTAGATGGGGCCACTATAGAATAGTGACCCCCACTATAGAATGCACCCTTTCATATTTATAGATGTAAACTTGAGGTTAAAACAAACTAAGGTGTAGAAAAACAAACCTTTCACCTAAAATCTAGAAGATGTAAAATGATCTAAATTTCAAAAATACAAATTCAGAGTTTTTGAAAGTGTTGCTAAAGAGACGTTTAAAAATTTTTAAGACAGATTTTCCTATACAGATATATTCAATATTTATTAAACACCTATTATTGGCAAGTTATTGTCCTTAAAGCTGATTGCTCAGGGTGATATCATGTGACCCTCAAAACAACCATCTAGTATAGATATTTTTAACTGACTTTTCCAGATAAAGAAATACAATATTATTTCTCATTTTTCCCCACACAAACCCTTCAGCAGTGAGGGAGCTGAACCTATATGATTCAAAATAGATTATTTTCTAAAGCATTTGAATCAGAACAAAACTTACTCATTTGTGCATCCATTCATCCATTGATCTATTGCCCCAAGGGGAAAAAAAACGTACATATTGAGCAAATGTATTCCGGATCCTGTCCCAAGTACTAAGGATACAGAGATGAATAAATATGGCATAAATGTCCAGGAAAATCTAGTCTAATAATAAATATATTCAGGAATGTACTAGAAACCATTGTATTAAGTACTACTTTGGAAGCATGGGGTAGGCAAGGCCATCTATTCTCCCTGAGGATTGGAGGAAGATGAGGAAAAAAATCATAGAGGAGGTAAAATTTGAGTTGAATCTAAAAAATGGACAAGAGTTCCCAGAGCAGAAGATGAGAAGGGGATTCTAACCCAGATACCTGTTGAAATCTGGTCCAGCATCAAGGATGTTGCAAGAACTTTCCAAGCTGTTTTCAATACCAAGCTCTGAACTGCTGGGCCCCAAAGGGTTGGGGAACATTAGAATGAAATTTGGATGAAAACACCTAATGGAATTTTTAAAATCCTATGCAAAGCAGGCCTAAAACAAACCATTATTAATATTAATAAGATTTCTTCTGTTATTAATTCTGCTGCTTAAGATCAAGGCTTTGCCATGAAACATAATTAAAGCCTAAGATAAATTTATTTAGTAAAATTCTTTGACCTTACATTATTCAAATGATGAAAATAAAAAAAACCATATAATTAATACTACCATCTTATCTTCATCCTGCATGAAGTTACCTACTTTGTCTGGGTGCATACTCTCCTTGGTTCTCTCATTTCCCACCCAAGTACAATTGTCACAGCTCACTATGGTTGCATCCTCCCACGCACGTCCCTATAATCTACTACCTCCTCCTAAATTCCAAATTCCAACACCCACCCTCGCCTACCCTCCCTCCTGTGGCTAAGTCTTTTTTATTTCTTTTTTTTATTATAAATATTTTTTAATGTTTATTTTTAAGAGAGAGAGAGGGAGACAGAGTGTGAGTGGAAGAGGGGCAGAGAAAGAGGGAGACACAGAATCCGAAGCAGGATGCAGTGTCTGAGCTGTCAGCACAGAGCCTGATGTGGGGCTGGAATTCATGAGCCTTGAGATCATGACCTGAGCTGAAGTCAGATGCTTAGCTGACTTTATCTTAAAGTTCAACTCAAAAGCCACCTTCCTGACCCTCCTCTCACCCCAATCACTCTGTCCTCCTCATGCTACTAAGAAGACCCCTATCTCATTCCCTTTGGAATAGAAAGATTCTCTACCTATCTCACCGCATCTGTATGGATAGGCCTTTGATGCCAGGAGAAACTTTCTCCCTTGGATATGATGATTAATGTATAATCCATCCATCTACCCCAAATCAGCTAATCAGAGATATATCCTGGGCTTTTCAAATTGGAGACTGATGGAAGTTACTAGTTTTATCTCCTGTAATCTTGCTTTAATGCTGTTGGAAAGAATTCACACAACCCCTGAAGACTGGATAGTGAAAGAAATTCCTGATCTTCAAGATGCCGGATACAGTTTTTTTCTGAAGACATCCCCATTCCTGCTCTTTTATGTAGACCAATGCATTCCTTTCTCTCTGTCTCTGGCACTCTCTGCTTCTAAAGCTAATCTAGGCTAAGTTTTTGTCTCTTGCAGTTTAAAAAATATTTTTATGGGTTTTTTAAATTTGTTTTTGATTTGTTTCGTTTCGTTTTGTTTTGATGTAGGAGCTTGACTGAACTCACGACCCTGAGATCAAGAGTCCCGTGATATACCAAGTGAGCCAGCCAGAAACCCCCCATAATTTGAAAAGTATTGACAAGTATGATACTCCATAGTAATCTTTTATTTTTCTTGGTACTGGACAGAGGACTGATGAAGACAATGTTTATTTATCTCTTATTTACTCCAACACTTGAAAAGCATCTGACATCTTAAACACTCTACAACTATTTGTCATATAAGGAATAAAGATCTGCATAGAATTGTTCCATTATTCCATTGTACACCTAAAACTAACATATTACTGTATGTTAACTATATAGGAATTAAAATAAAAACTTAATAAATAAAAAAGAACAATTCTGAGAAGCTGCAAAACATCTCCAAATAATGTTCAAATTAAAAGAGAGAGAGAGAGAGAGGGAGGAAATAGAAATGAAACCCATTTCATAGAGATAATTGCACAATGTAACATTATGTCCATTGTTAAGAGTCCTCATGACTGATACATTTTAAACACAGTAAGAGATTGATTTCATTTTATTTAAAAATTTTTAATGTTTATTCATTATTGAGAGAGTAGAAGAGGGGCAGAGAGAGGGGAAGACACAGAATCCGAAGCAGGCTCCAGCTTCTGAGCTGTCAGCACAGAGCCTGACATGGGGCTCGAACCCATGAGTGGTGAGATCATGACCTGAGCCAAAGTCAGTCCCTTATACAGCTGAACCACCCAAGTGGCTTGAGATTGATTTCTTTTTTTTTTTTTTCATTTTTAAAAAATGTTTTATTTATTTCTGAGAGAGAGAGAAAGAGAGAGAGACAGCATGATCAGGGGAGGGTCAGAGAGAGAAGGAGATACAGAATCTGAAACAGGCTCCAGGCTCTGAGCTGGCAGTCAGCACAGAGCCCGATGCCGGGCTCGAACCTATGAACTGTGAGATCGTGACATGAGCCAAAGTCGGAACCTTAACCGACTGAGCCACCCAGGTGCCCCGACTGATTTATTTTTGATAAACTTTTCCTAAAATCAACAAGATACCTGTTAAATGTAATCAAAAGATAGTCCAATAAATAAATAAACAAACAAACAAAGTAAATCTTTTCTTCTTTAACTCTACCACCCTGTCTTTAGACACACACACACACACACACACACACACACACACAGTCTTCATGTTTCCTCTGTCCATAATACCTCTCACCCCTTAATCCCTCAAGCAAACATACCTTCAAGCTCTGCTCAAATACCAAAAACCTTTGCCAACTGTTTCATGATACAGCACCTTTAGACTACACTAGATGTTCTTTTATCGGATCCTCCAGTACATTTTGTCCTTTTAGCTTATCCTACAGAAATTATTTATTTTCATTTCCACACCCCTCCCTTCTGAGAGGTGAAGCTCTCTCAGGCAGGGGTGAATATTTAGTTACCTTTGCGTCTTCAGCCTCCCATGCACAAACCAAGTGATCAGTGAGCTTTTGGGGAGAAATCGCTTTACAGACAGTATTTGCACAAAGTCGTTTTGTTTGAAGGCACAGAAAAACTGAGGAAGTCCATATTGTTCTATCGGTTTTATAGATGACAAATACGGGTGTAATAGTAAGTTATGCGCATGAGGGCAGGACTTTCCTTCTCTGGTTCCCTAGTGGATCCCAGATGCCTAGTATAACTGACTGGCACATAAGTGGTCTTTATATAAATAATAAAATCAATGAGGCTTAGCTACTTTTAGTAGCACATTTTCCATCTAAAGTTAGATTTTCTATCTGGTTGCTTGGTTTTGCCACGCTGTCACGCCATCCCTCTCGCTGGGCAGAGTTGGAGGTATTTAGAGGAGAAGTGGAGACCTTGTCAACCCTGCTTTCCCCCATAAGCCTTGCTGGCACTCAGATGAATGTTTGCCATGAAAGCAGAATTGTGTTAGATACCTTCATGGTTTGAGCTGTAACTGAAGGGGAGGAAAAATCCTTCTCCACTCTCAGGTTCTTCCAGCTGGACTAAGAATTAAATTTGCAGGAGATACATAAACAGGAGAAAAATACAAGGTTTTATTAAGTGTACACAAGGCCCAATAATGAAATTGAGATCTAAAGAAATGAGCAAGGCAGGCAGTTTTTAAACTTTTCAGACAAAGAGATGATAACTCACTGAGCAGATGATGGGACAAAGAAAATTTAACTTTGGGAGCCTCAATTAGTGAGGAATTCTAAACAGAATTTGGGCTGGAGGAGTAATTAGTAAAAAGTAACAAGGTTGTTAGTACAAGCTTCTGGGTTCTATTATTTTCCATCTCTGCTGGTAAGGATGCCTCTACCTGGTACAAGACAATGATCTTCTAAGTGGAAGATTTATTTTCTGCTTTCAGGAGGACAGAGGAAGGTCTGAGTGTCTTTCCTGCACTTTTATTTAATATAATCAATATGCCAGAAAGGCACATTTTGGGACCACCTGCTCTTGGCCCCTACATAATTATCATAATTCCATGAAATGTGTATTCTTTCTTATTATACACAGAAGATCAAGGCTTAGAAATCTAAGCAATTTAGTTTAATTGAATAGCAATGAAATGAATTTATTTTATGTCATTACATAAAGTCTCAAACTCACTTTGCAAGAAATGTCTTAGACCAAATAAATATACTGGAAAGGTTAAGCAAGGCCTGTGTTCAACTGGGCGAAGCTTTTTGTGAAAATCTGGCACAGTGTGGACTTCCTAAATGGGCTTTGCCAATACTCGACAGGAGTTTTTAATGCCAATTACTTAGAAATGGAAAACAAACATGGGCGGGGGGAAGACAAGCGTCCTGTGTGACTTAGCACGACAGAGAAGCACTTACTAATCGCTGCAGAGACTGGAGTGGTGGACAGGACACACAGCCCTGTGAACTCAGAGACACGGGGCAAAGTCAGTGCTGGCTACTTGAGTTGTTTCTTTGCTTCTTCCTAGAGATAAAGCTTCCCTCCAAAACACTGGGCTGTGTCGTGGATTTCTTCAGTCTCCTGTAGTCAAGGACAGATGGGCCTCTGATACACAACCAGGCATCCTGCTCTGTTCTCATAATTTAGAAACAGTGCTGGTTCTGTGGGCATGTGGCGTGTGCAGTCACACGGGGCCCCGTAGGCATGGGATCCATGATTGATTTAACATTTGGCTGTAGCTCTACTGAAAGTATTAATACTTTTATCTTTGAAGTTGGTGTTTTTAAGTGAAGTCCTGTGGAATGTAGGAGAGGAAAGCCAGTTAAAATAATTTTCCCTCTACCCTTCCAGGTCCTTGGCTGAAACCATCCCCCCACCTCCCATAATAAAAGACAGATTAACAGGACAAAAACAAAAAGTTTCATAATGTATAACTCCTGTATACACAAGAGAGACCCAAGGAAATGGAATAAGTTTCCAAAATGGCCCAGGCCACCACCTTAATACCATTTCCAACTCAAGAAGAAAGATGTAGGCAGGGGAGGGAAGCCATTAACAAAGGCATAGTTGCTACGCAGATTTAAGTCATTTGTCTTCTCCATAGATAAGAGTTTCTAGAGATTTAGCCATGCTTCTCATCCTATCAGAGTCACATCTTGTCTTTTCTGTGGTTTTCTATACCAGCGGCCTTCCTTAATTTAACAATATGTTAGAATCACTTTGGGAGCTTTAGAGGACACGCAGTCTCCACCTGCAGACTAATTTAATCAAATGCTTTAGGTGTAAGATTTGTACATCTTGCCACATGAAATTTTTTTTAAGTTTCTCAGATGATTCTAATTTGCATTCCTGGTTTTAAAAAATTACTGACTGTCCTTCTGTTTGCTTCCTGTTTTGAAAAATGGCTATGCCATCTGTACCTGTTATGTGTTCACATCAGCCACCTGATGTCCCTGTGATGGAAAAGCTTCAGAGCATCTAACATGATACTACTTCTTCATCGACGTCTTCTTCTTCTTCTTCTTCTTCTTCTTCTTCTTCTTCTTCTTCTCCTTCCTCCTTCCTCCTTCCTCCTTCCTCCTTTCCCCTTTCTTCTTCTTCTTCTTTTCCTTCTGTCCTGACTTCCCTAACTGGCATTTTTTAGGAAGAATTACAAATTCTAACATATACCAGAAGAAATCTTTTTCCCATTTTTGCATTCGATTGTCCTCACTTCCCTTCTTTTCCCTGTGAGACCTATAAATACAAATGGAGGATCCAATTCTGTGCAGAAGATAATACAGCTGTTGAGGTTTTACTAGCAGCATTAACAAACACCATCATCTCAGGTTTCTTCATCCTAATTTTTGGTTACCAAATGAAACCACTAACACCATTTCCGCATGGGATTTTAGGGGGACTGTGGGGTTCTAGTATATTCACTGCTTTGAAATTAGGCCAAAGGGTTAAGGTGAGAGAGTGGCTGTTGTTTTATAGACTAATGGCTGACGGATGACTCTGAAAAAAATCTACATTCAACTAAGAACCCATCCCTTTATCCCATCTCTGCTTTCCTCTGTTTGGGATGTATAAAATATATCCGAGGAAGAAATAAGCCTTGTTAAAATCACCTGTGATGAGAAGTCTGTTTACCTAGTTTTCTTCATCATGCATCAGAGCTTTTCTGAAATGTCAGATAATATACACACAGACTAGATAACAACCTATAGCAGCACCTGAAGTCATGCTTTTTACCTCTGGCTTTTATATGAATAATAAAATGCACAATAAAGAATGAGTGAATGTTTGCTCTGGAATACAAAGTACGTGCGTTTTCATTCTATGTTAACATCATCACCAATGTGTGCAATAAGCAACAATAAGAATGTGTTTATAATGTAAACTTCCAAGTTGTCCTTAAGAAATGGCTAAAAGAAAAAGAATTAAGAAAACAATACGGTGTATTCTTCTTCCCTCACAGTTTGCAGTTTCTCTTCTGCTTCTAATGGTCTACTTGGGAAAGTCACTTACTTTTCCTGCGAGCACATCTTCAATCTTTTCCTCTATGCTTGTTCAGGCTCAAATAGCTATCTGAATATATATCTTTGATATATATTTGATATATATCTTTGATAAATATCTTTATCAAATATTTACTTGTACTTAACTTTTTTTGCGTATTTTTTTTGTTTTGCATATCTTGAAGGTTGAGTCAGAATTTACAATTTCATTGCATGGCTGATATCTTCTCTAAGCAGGACCAGGCCCATGGTGGGGCAAGGGAGCTGCTTGGGGGACTCTCTCTGGGTTTGTGAGCATAACACCTGAGAGTGAGGAACTCCTTAAATGGGTACCCTAGCCACCTCTTTTGGCATACACTAGCCAGAGCCCTTATCTGTAGTCATATAAATAGTAAGGCTGAGGCTCTGCCTTTCCAAAGTGAGCTCATTCACCTGATTTTGAATAACCACAATGTAGTAACTCTGTTCTATTGGAGAGTGATTTAGCTAAATGATATTTTTTTTCTTATTAGCTGTACCTCCAAAAGAAAAGAAATAAAGCCTTATTTTAAATATTTTTTAGGAGCACCTAGCCTATAAGAGCTATTAACTTTTTGTATCAGAGAGTAATGTTACTTACTCATTGAAAATCTCATCCACCACATTGATGAGGTTTTGGGGGTGATGATGGGGGTCCGGAGCCAAGGACCAAGAAAGAATTCTTGAAGACATCTTGGGGCAAAAAGGTGAATCTATTAAAGCCTGGGGACAGGACCCGAGGGCAGATAAAGCTGCCCTGACCCTATGGAGAACTGCTTATATATTTGTGAGTTGGGGGAGGTAAAGTCAAGGGAAACTTTTCAATGAGATGTTCATAGGCTAAAGAAGACTCATGAATACTAGAGGCCTAGCTATTGTCAAGTTAAGGTTGTTTTTCCCTCTGGAAAAGCTTTTTAACAGTAAGACTGTAGGGAGTTTATGGAAAAACATTTTACTCTGCTTTGTCCTTGGGCAGCCAAGAGTGCCGGACCCCACCTGGCTGGGGGGGTGGGGGTGTCGGTGTGCTAGCTTGCATTTTGTCCTCAGCCTCGCCTGGGCTCTTTCATCAACATCTATGCCGTATAAGGTATTGGCTCAATTTGACCCCATTTTTTATTGATACAGGTTATACCTGATTAAAATGCAACATTTTATTTTGCTTTTTTCATGAAGTGTTTTAATAGGTAGTGTTCATTGCATTAACCTGAATTAAGCATAACATTTAAAAACAAGCAAAATTGAGAGACACGCCCAGGAAGCTTTGGCTTCTGGCCTATTCCAGTTTGTGAAGTTTCATATAATCTCAGTTTTAAATAATGGCTCAAAAAAGACAAATTCAAATTCTTGAATTCTTCTCTGGACTATTCTGAGAAAATTATTTAACTGTATTTTCATGGAAGCCTCCTCAACTAACTTAATTATTACCATACCAGGTGATTAGGATTTAAGGGATTCATATGGTTTACTGATAGTGTGTGATTCCCCCTAATTTCCCCACCCAGATTCTGACCCCATATAAAGAAGACAGGAAGTAAGCATAAAGAAGTAAAAATGTCAAGAATATGGTGAATGTGGCTAAGGAAAAACAAATGAAGCTTCCAAATACTGCATCTCAAATTTAGAGACTCAGCCACTCATCCCAGACAGCAAGGATCCACAGTAGGGCCAAGGTCTTTATCACTGAGATGCCCAGATGGTGGAGAGCAGACCAGAGAACACGGGAGTCAGGAGTTTAGCAGAGAAACCAGAAACATCTGAGTGCTTGTCCCAAAGCCATGAGGGGGATGGTTTGCTTCTGGTCCTGGGAAGTGACCAGGGCCCAGAGAAGAAAGAAGCTAAGGCGTTATTCTAACAGGCATCCCTCTTTTTGAGAACAAGATGATGACGGTGTTATAAAAGCTGGGATTCATCAGGCAGTATTTGGGGTACAGTTATACCAGAGAAATACTTATCATTTGCCCGAAATTCAGTTTAACTGGACTTCTTTGTGAAGGACAGCTGCCCTTCCGGGAGCAAAAGTGTGGCTCCCGGCTTTGCCGTTCTTCAAAATGATTCTCTAAATTTACTTTTGTTATCAGTTGTTGTTTTAATTTTTATTTGTTAATTTATTTAAAGATTTTATTCAAAATCTTAATTTTTAAAATTGTTTTTAAGTTTATTTGTTGTCGAGAGACAGAGAGACCAAGCATGAGCAGGGAAAGTGCAGAGACACAGAATCCCAAGCATGCTCTGCACTGTTAGTGAACAGAGCCTGACGCGGGGCTCCATCCTGAGAACCATGAGATCATGATCTGAGATGAACCTGTTGCGGAAATCTGGTCTGGATCACTGGGGGAAGAACCAAGTGGCACTGGGAGAGCTTGGAAGGGAGGGGGTTTATTTTACACTGGTGGGCTCAGAGGAGATCATTCACCAGAGGTCTGAGCCCCAAACAAAGTTGGTCATTTGCTTATAAAGTTAAAAGAAGCCCACCCATACAGGCAGAGGTGTTTAAAGCTGATTGGATGTATAGGCATAGGGTGACTTGGGGTCATCGCTATGCAGAGTTAGGGAAAGGAAGTGGGTGTGGGGAGCACTTGGCCTGGGCACTTTGGGCAGTTTACCATGATGACCTGTATGACCTCAAGGAGTTTTGCTTTATTTTCTCCATTAAAACTTAGAGTTGGATGCTTAACCAACTGAGCCACCCAGGAGCCCCCTTAAAGATTTTATTTTTAAGTAGTCTCTACACCCAGGGTGGGGCTGGAACTCACAGCTCTGAGATCAAGGATTGCATGCTCTGCTGACTGAGCCAGCCAATTGCCCCAATTTTGTTTGTTTTCTTTTTTTTTGGTTTTGTTTTTTAATTCGAAAAAACACAAAAATCACTAAAGTTACTGAGGCTTACGTTTTTTATATCCCTGGACCGGATGACCTCTAGTGTCTCAGAAGTCACAATTTGGAAGAGAATTGTGTGCTGGGGAAATTTCACTATCCTCAAAATCCTGTTCTATTTCGTTAACTTTCTGAGGATCCGCGCTAGAAGAAAATATGAAGAAACACGCTTTTTCCCCCCTTCTGAGTGTCAGTATTGCAGATGTGATAATTAAATTCATATATTTGTTTCTCCCAAAATGATAGAGCTACTTAGATAAAACACCGGGATTGAACACTCTGCTCTTCTATGCCTTGATCTGATATTCCTTCTTTCCCTCCATGGCGCTATTTGCTCACCACATTCCTTCCCCCGATTGCTCAGAGCTCTAACCATGACCGCTGTGTAGTGTCCAGCCCTATTCATACCTTGACGCTGTGCTTCCAGCAGTAATCATCCCTAATAGACCTTACAGCGCACTAACATTGAAAATATCCATTTCTCATTAATAGATTAGGCAAGAGTTGTTAAATAATGATGATAGTAATAATTATATAAAGGGTCTAAATACAAAATAAATTTTGAATCAGGTTAGAATGCAGAGGAAAATTCAATTTTCCAATTTGCACTGCCAAGAAGAGAAACAGCTGCCTGGTGGAATTCAATACAGGTCTGTATGTTTAACTGAGCAAATGAGACCTGCATGCCATAACTAAAAATAATACAAATGCAGGATGCAAGTCTGGACTCAGGTCGCATCATTTACCACCAGTGTCCCTGTCCATTTGTGCTTCTTGTCTTTGTAACTTAACTGCAACAGCATAGAAATATTAAAAATGCTTTTGCTTCATTTTGAATGATCATAAAAATATAATCCTGTACTCCCTGCCTTTAAAAGTCCCTTTATTCACTCGCCATTGCTTGTGTGAGAAAGAGGTGCTTCCGTTTTATGACATAGAAGGCGCGATCTCCATCCTGTACGTCATCTCTTCCATGTCCCAAGCTCCCATGTCCCAGAGTTGTGAGCTTCCATCACACTGAATGCTTTCCTGAACATAGTAAGTCAGGTGTTCTATGTGGGCGGCCTGAGGGGTACAAAGAAAAATTAAGTAATATTCATCTTCAATCACACCCAAGTAGTCCTGATGGATGGGGGTAGTAGACGGACAGCACTTGAAGAAATACTGACTCAGAGAGTCAAATATAAAGTTTATAGTATTTCCCAGCTTATTCTATTTCCTTCCTCTTTAATGCTCTAATTTTTAATCCTTATTATAAACAGAAAGTCAGCCAGCTGCAAATGCCTGCTTAGAGTTTATATGGATCTAATGCACAGGTGTTGCTCTACCAAGTCCTGTTTCTGGAGCATTCATATACGTGTTACCTTGCATTGTTTTTAACCCTCGCATTCCCATGGGAAGGTAAGCCATCTTATAAATATCTTACAAGTGAGAAAACAGCCGCAAAAAGGTAAAGTACAATTTCCCAAGTCACACGCTATAGATATGGGGCAGCTGGGGTTTGCATGCAAAGCAAATGACATAAATCTCTCTGCTTACAATCGCACTGCTGAGTGGGGGTGATTTTGCCACCATGACAGTTCATGCTACTTCCTGGATTACGTGAATAAAATGTTATATTTCACTTCTTTAGAACAAGAAGTGAACACTGTCTCTTCTGAGCCACTATTTTTTTACAGGTAACAAACAAGATATACGTATTTTTAAATCTTACAAAAATCATTCAAAATAAGGTAGGTGTCAGTTCTAGTAACTTCTTGTCCTAAATCTTATACCAAATAGCTTTGTGACCTAAATTAATTTTGACATTCATATCTCTGGGCATTTGTTTCCGTATCAGGAAGAGTGCTGATATATTTGAGAAATTTTGTTTTGTTTTGTTTTTAGATTAGCCTTCATTTGTTGTGCTACATTCCACACATACCGCAGATTCTGGTCTAATGAGTCGATCTCCTTTTCATGACCTTCTGCCTCACCGAGATTTTTTTTGTAGATATTTGAGAATACAAATGGGTGCCTGGGGGACCCAGTCAGTTAAGTGTCTGACTCTTAATTTCTGCTTAGGTCATGATCTCATGTCATGAAATCGAGCCCCATGTCGGGCTCTGTGCTGAGCATGGAGCCTGCTTAAGATTCTCTCTGTTCTTCCTCTGCTCCTCCCACACTGTGCATGTTCTCTTGCTCTCCCCCTCTCTCACTCTGAGAGAGAGAGAGACTACAAAGTAATTAATCTGTCCTATAGATTTTAAATCATTTGAGACTGATAGTCATTGAAAATCTAAACGTGCTGCATTACTAACAAGTCTGGATCAGAGAATAGGTTTATTTCTGAGATAAAAGTATACTTCTTGCAACACTGAGGATTGAGGATAGATATAGATGATATAGATATGGATATAAGATCTATGTCTTTGGATCCACGTGTGGTGTCATGTCTTTAGTATATTTATCCTTTCAATCATTGTTCAAAAATTATTCCTTGAGTATGTATTATGTTTCTTCAACTGTTTAAATGTTTTATATACAGCAAAGAACAAAGGAGACAAAATCCCATGCTGCCATAAATATTTTATTCTTGAGGATATTGATCTAGCCATCCAGGGAACATTGAGCCTGATTCCTAGAAGGATGTGCAAGCTCTGACCTGTCATGCTTAATATATAGAAATAGGTTCAGAGAATACAAGAAGAGCTTGTCCTTTGTGATGCTGTGCTGTTCTGAGGGAAATTCAGGAGATCGACCACTCACACTCACTCAGTAGAGAAACACAGCTCAATGAGTGTCTGCCTCTCCCTCTCTCCACTACAGAGGATTTCAGAAGCATTTTATAATATAATTCCCCAAAGGGAATGATGTTAGAAGATGTTATAATTGCCTTTGAAATAACTTGCAGAGGAAGAAATTCTTCATCTGTCACAGTTCCCCAAATGTTTGTTCTTGAAACCCCACTGAGTTTATCAAATATGCGCGTGGTCAACTAGTAAATTCCTCTGAAGGAGGAGACCAGTAAGTTGGGGGGAAATTCAGCTTTTGTTCCCTAGAAGGTTCTAAAATGGACAGAACAAAGCATGAATAAAATTAACTTCAGAGTTTATTCATTTCATAACTGGAAGTCACAGGAATAAATGCACAGCATAGGGAATATAGTCAATCGTACTGTGGTGGTGCTATTTAGTGACAGAGGGCAATTACGCTTGGGATGAGCATAGCATAACATACAGAGTTGTTGGATCACTGTGATGCTGAATTGACTGCAACATTGTGTGCCAACCATACTTAAATGGAAAAAAAAAAAAACTTCAGGGCCACTATGCTTGAGGCTAAGCATTTACTCCCTGTCCTCCTTTCTCCCCAGTGAGGAATGTGAAGCAAATAGTCTTATACAGTCATCATCTAATGAATGTTACACACTGAATCAAGATATTATAATGACATTATTTTAAGAAACCCTTAACCAATAAGTTAGAAAACTTGTGTGAGATGGAAAGTTTTTTTAAAAAACAAACATATTATAAAACTGTAACATTATGACTCAATAATTAATATAAAGCCTCAATCCTATAACCATTGAAGTGTCTGAATGAGTAGTTATAAATCTTCTCACATAGAAAACTCCGATGCATGACTTTATATGAAAATTCCACCAAACCTTCAAAAAATAATTCTAAGTGCTCAAAAACATTGCCAAAGAATAGAAAAAAGGAGAATATATATATATATATACACATATTATATATACACTATATACATATCTTGTTCTAGTAGATGTATATACATGCACACATACACACTATATATATATATACATATATATGTACATATATGTGTGTATGTATATATATATATATATATATATATAATTTGTGCTTCATTAGAGAATGTTGACTAAAACAGAAAGCAGTTTTTAAAATCTAAATCTTTTTAAAATTTTTTAATGTTTAATGTTTATTTATTTTTGAGAAACAGAGCATAAGCAAGGAAGGGGCAGAGAGAGAGGGAGACACAGAATCTGAAGCAGGTTCCAGGCTCTGAACTGTCAGCACAGAGCCCAATGCGGGGCTCAAACCCACAGACCATGAGATCATGACCTGAGCTGATATTGGATGCTTAACTGACTGAGCCAACCAGGCACCCCTTTAAAATCTAAATCTTAAAAATAAAGCACAGTAATCACTATATTTAAATGTGAAATGTCAAAGATTTTTCTTTAGGTTTTAGAAATAAGAAAATGTTGTATGTTTTCACAACTGACTTTAACACAATACAGAATGTCCAAGAAAAAAATAGAGAAGCATGAATAAAGGAATGGTATCAGAATTGATTTGAAAAAATTTAGGAAAGACTATATGCACTTTCTTTTACACAGATTTAAAAAATCTATTTATTATAATTGATGACTTTAATAACATATAATAAAAATTAAATATCTTTCCACATACCAGCAACAATTAGCAAACAAAATTTTAAAAACTAAAATTTCATAAAAAACACCAAGTACCAAGGAATGAGGCAGGTGATGCATCCTCAGAAAATAATTCTAATACATAAGTGATAGTCATAAAACACAAAAAATAAAACAAATAAATAAAAACAAAATTCAAATGAAAGATAAATAATGTAAGATTTTATATTGGCTTGTGCAACTGTGTTAAGATATCATTTCCCCTCATATAAAAATATCAGTCCTCTCTTTATTCAAATGTCAGTAAAGTTTTCAAGAATCAGACAAACTTATTAAAAGACTCAAAGGAATTTTGAATTTCTGTAAATTCAAACCCTAACCACCAGACCATCTGGATCCCACATACTCTTATCTATAATTGTGTAGCTTTCTTTACCATGTAATATATTTTATAATATAATTTTGTTATTATTATTATTATCATCAAGCGCACACACACTTTAGAATGTAAGAGCCACAAGAATGGAAAGTTTTCCCTTTTGTTGCATGATGTGGCCCACATGTTTCTCATAGTGCCTAGCACATAGTAGGTGATCTGTAAACACATTTGGATACTGTTTACAAATGATATAAATATATATTTGGAAAACAGTGGCATAAACACTGTTGAATAAAAATTGGGATATTCTTAAGACCTACAAAATTATATTACATAAGGAAGTGCAGTTTTACATAGGTAGAAATATACAAATTAATGGAAGATGAAGGGAAACCTAGAAACAGATTCAGTTTATGCATGTTTGTACCCCTGATATCATCATAGAGAAATGAGGGATAGAACAGTCTTTACAATAAATGGAACTGCAATAATAGGACAAAGTCATAGCAAGAGGCCTAAACAAAATGGAGATAAGTATTATGAACCGTATGAACTATTTTCATTATGATAAATGAAAATAGTGACATAATCAAGCATAACACCATTCACATTATAGGGATCCCAGAATGAGAAGAGAGAGAAAAAGGGAGCAGAAAATTTATTTGAAGAAATAATAGCTGAAAACTTCCTGAATCTGGAAAGCAAAACAGAAATCCAGATATAGGAAGAGAGCCCTCCACAAAATTAACCTAAGGGGGTCTACATCAAGACACAAAGTAATTAAAATGGCGAAATATGGTGATAAAGAGAGAATTCTAAAGGTAGCAAGAGAAAAGAAGGCAGTTATTTATAAGGGAAACGCCATAGGCTATTAGCTGATTTTCAGCAGAAAGTTTACAGGCCAAAAGTGAGTGGCATGATATATTCAAACTGCTGGAAGTAAAACAAAACAAAACAACAACAACAACTGCATCCAAGAGTACTCTTTCCAGCAACATTGTCATTCAGAACAGGAGAAGTCAAGAATTTACTAGACAAACAAAAGTTAAAGGACTTTGTCACCAGTAAAGCAATTCTATAAGAAATATTAAGGGGGACTCCTTGAGTGGAAAAAAAAAAACAAACCACAAGTAGGAGTAAAAAAGGTAGGAAACACAAAAGTAGTAAAATTAAGTATATCAATAAAAATCATTCAAAGGATTCACAAAATAAAAGGACATAGACAGTGAAATTATATACCTAAAATGTTAGGAGGTGGGGGAGGAGGACTAAAGACTGGATTCAAACTTATGCAACCATCAACTTAATATAGACTGTAATATGCAGAAGATGTTACATACAAACCTAGTGGTAACCACAAATCAAAGACCAGTAATAGATCTGCAAAAAATAAAGATTTGTAACGATCCAAGCATATAACTAAAGAAAGCCAGCAAACCAAGAGAGTAGAGAGCAAGAGGAGAAAGGAATAGGGAAGAACTACAAAAATAAAGCTGTACCCCCCAAATACTCATAAAACAAGTAACAAAGTGACAATAAGTACATACTTATCAATAATTAGTTTGAATGTAAATGGACTAAATTCTCAATCTAAAGACGTAAGTGAAAGGAATGGATAAAAAAGCAATCCTCATCTATATGCTGCCTACAAGATACTCATTTCAGACCTAAAGATACATGCAGACTCAAAGTGAAGGAATGGAAAAGCATTTATCATGCAAATGAATGGGAAAATACAGCTGGAGTAACAATCCTTATGTTAGACAAATTAGACTTTAAAACAAAGATGTTAACAAGAGACCAAAAAAAAAAAAAAAAAAAAGACACTCTATGATCATAAAGGGAACAATCCAACAAGGCCATATAACGGGAGGGTCCAAATACATAAAGCAGCTAATAACAAACATGAAGGAAGCAATGGATAGTAACACAATAATAGTAGAGGAATTTAACACCCCACTTACACAGATGGATAGATCATTCAAACAGAAAATCAACAAGGAAACATGGCTTTGAATGACACACTGGACCAGAACAATCTACCAGATATATTCAGAACATCCCATCCTAAAACAGCTGAACACACATTATTTTCAAATGCACATGGGACATTCTCCAGAATAGATCAAGTATTAGGCCACATAACAAGTCTCAACAAATTCAAAATGATCAAAATTATGCTGTGCATCTTGTCTGACCACAATGCTTTGAAATTAGAAATCAACCACTAGAAATAATATGGAAAGAATACAAATGCATGGAGGTTAAATAATGTACTACTAAACAATGAATGGCCAATCAAGAAATCAAAGAGGAAATCAAAAGTGACATGGAGACAAATGAAAATGAAAACACAATAGTCCACAATCTTTGGGATGCATCAAAAGTGTTCTAAGAGAGAAGTTCAGGGCAATACAGGACAAAATCAAGAAGCAAGAAAAATCTCAAATAAATAATGTAACCTTATGCCTAAAAGATCAGGAAAAAAAAGAATAAATAAAACTCCAGACCTGTAAAAGAAAGGTAATAATAAAGATTAGAACAAAAATAAGCAAAATATAAAGTAAGAACTGTGTATAATAGAACATATCAGTGCAACCAGGACTGGTTCTTTAAAAAGATCAAGAAAATTGGTAAAACATTAGCCACACTAATCAAAAAGAAAGAGAAGACTCAAATAAAATCAAAACTGAAAGAGAAGCGACAACTGACAAAGGGTAATAAAAGAATATTATGAAAAATTAATGCCAGCAAATTGGACAACCCAGAAGAAATGGATAAATTGCTAGAAACATGTAGCCTACCAAAACTGAAGCAAGAAGAAATAGAAAACTTGAACAGACCAATCACCAGCAAAGAGATTGGATCAGTAATCAAAAAACTCCCAACAAACAAAAGTCCAGGAACAGGAGGATTCACAGGTAAGTTTTATAAAACATTTAAAAAGAGCTAATACTATCCTTCTCAAACTTTTTCAAAAATCAGAAGAGGAAGGAAAATTCCCAAAGCCATTCTTTGAGGCCAGCATTACCCTAGTACAAAAACCAGATAAAGACACCATGAAAAAAGAGAACTAGAGGCCAAAACTTTGATGAACATAGCTGCAAAAATCCTCAACAAAATATTAGCAAATCAAATCCAACAATGTACTAAAAAAGTATTCACCAAGATCCAGAGAGTTTATTCCCAGGATGCAAGGGTGGCTCAACATTTTCAAACCAGGGGATGCCTCCTTGGCTCAGCTGGTTAAGCATCCAACTCGATTTCAGCTGAGGTCATGATCTCACAGTTCATAGGATTGATCCCCTTGCTTGGCTCCAGGCTGACAGCACAGAACCTGCTTGGGATTCTCTGTCTCCCTCTCTCTCTTCTTCTCCCTACTTGTAGTCTCTCTGTCTCTCAAAATAATTAAATAAACTGAAAAAAAATTGCAAACCAATCAAGATGATACAGTATATCAGTAAGAAAAAAAGTAAAAGCCATATATTTATTTCAATAGATGCATAAACAGCATCTGACAAAGTATAACATCCATTTATGATAAAACACCTTCAACAAAGTAGGTTTAGTGGGAATGTAACTCTGCATAATAAAGGCCATATATAAAATCTAGTTAACCATACTCAATGGTGAAGAAATTAGAACTTTTCCCCTAAGGTCAGGAACAAGACAAGGATGTCAACTCTCACCAATTTTACTCAGCATCGCATTGGAATCAGCAATCAGACCAAAAAAAAAAAAAAGGGGGGGGGCATTTAAATTGGCAAGGAAGAAGTAAAACTCACTATTTGCAGATGACATGATATTGTATATAGAAAAATCCTAAAGACTTCACCAAAAACTACTACACAGGATACAAAATCAACATACAGAAATCTACTGCATTTCTATACACTAATAATGATGTAACAGAAAGAGAAATTACAAAAACAAGCTCACTTATGATTGTACCATAAATAATAAAATACCTAAGAATTAAGTTAACCAAGGAGGTGAAAGACTTGTACTCTGAAAAGCCTAAAACACCAATGAAAGAAATTGAAGATGACGCAATGGAAAAATATTCTATGTTCATGGAACATATTGTTAAAATGTCTATACTCCTTAAAGCATCCACAGAGTCATTGCTATCCTTTCAAAATACCAACAGCATTTTTTATGGAACTAGAGCAAACAATCCTAAGATTTGTATGGAGCCACAAAAGACTCTAAATAGCCTAAGCAATCTTGAAAAAGAAAAGTAAAGATGAAGGAAACAAAATTCCAGATTTCAATTTATATTACAAAGCTGTAGTAATCAAAATAGCATGGTACTGGCTAAAAATAGACACATAGATCAGTACAACAGAACAGAAAGTCAATAAATAAACCCATGGTTATATGATCAATTAATCTTCAACAAAGGATGCAAGAATATGCAGTGGGAAAAAGACAGTCTTTTCAACAAATGATGTGGGAAAACTGCCCAGTTACATGCAAAAGAATGAAACTGGCTTTCACATCATACACACAAATAAACTAAAAATGTACTAAAATAAGACCTGAAACCATACAAATCTGGAAGAGAGCACAGGCAGGAATTTCTTTGATGTGGGAGATAGCAACATTTTTGTAGATATGTCTCCTAAGGCAAGGGAAAGTATTGGGACCACATAAGAATAAAAAGCTTCTGTACAGCAAAAGAAACAATCAATAAAACCAAAAGACAACCTACCAAGTGGGAGAATATATCTGCAAAAAACATATTCAATAAGGGGTTAATATCCAAAATACATGAAGAAGTTATACAACTCAACATCAAAGAAACATGACACAATTAAAAAATGGGCAGAAGACATGAGAGGTATTTCTCCTAAGAAGACATACAGATGGCCAACAGACATATGAAAAGATGTTCAACATTAATCGTCATCAGGGAAATGCAAATCGCAACCACAATCAATATCACCTCACACCGTCAGAATGGCTGAAGTCAAGAAGACAAAAAACAAGTGCTGGTGAAGATGTGGGGAAGAAGAAACCCTTGTACTGTTGCTGGAAATGCAAACAGGTACAGCCACTGTGGAAAACAGTATGGATATTCCTCAAAAACTTAAAAAAAAAATTACCATATGATCCAGTAATTCCACTACTGTGCATTTACCCAAAGAATACAAAAACAACACCAATTCAAAAAGATATATGTAGTCCTATGTTTATTGCAGCATTATTTACAATAGACAAATTATGGAAGCAGTGCAAATGTCCATCAATAGATGAATGGATAAAGAAGCGGTATATATACAATGGAAGATTATTTAGCCATGTAAAAGAATGAAATCTTGCCATTTGCAACAACATGGATGGAGTGTATCATTGCTGACTGAAATAAATCAGAAAGACAAATACCACATGAATTTATTCATATTTGGAATTTAGGAAACTTTAAGCAAATGAAACATTAAGCAAATGAACAAAGAAAAAAAAAAGAGAGAGAGACAAACCAAAAAACAGACTCTTCACTGTCAAGAACACATTGATGGTTACCAGAGGGCCGGTGGGTAGGGGGATAGGTGGAATAAGTGAAAGGGATTAATAATATATTTACCATGATGGACATTGATAGTATATAGAACTATTGAATCATTATGTTGTACACTTGGAACTAATATAACACTGTATATTAACTACACTGGAAATAAAATTTAAAAAAAGAAGACACATGTAGACATTCTGGGTCGTCGCAATGCATATACTTTTCCATCTGGGTGGTGGTTACATCATGTATATTTTATAATTATTCAATTATACAATTTTGACTTTATCTTTTCTCCATGTATGTTATATTTAAATGAAAAAATTTTGTAAAAATGTTAAAGATGCTTACGTTTACTACTTAGGGAAATGAAAGTAGATATCACAGTGAAATAACACTCATACCTGACATTGATTAAAAAAGTGTTTTTAAACCCACACTATATGAACTCTATTGAGAAGAATGTGGAGTGACAGAGACCCTTTACGTTGGCAACTACTGGCAGTTACACAGACATTGGTTTGCCATTTATAGAGCATTATCTGGCAGAATCGTGGGATGGAATTATTAAATGGTGAATCTAGGGTTTTTGACTCTTAATATCCAAATTAATATCTTAATGCTTTGCTTTTCCAATACATAAAGCTAGTCTCTGTAATACTATTTTTGAAATAAATATCAAGTTATTACTAGCTATATAAATCAGATGCTATCTGATCTATAGAGAGATGGATAAGTGTGAAGTTGCATATGCTCTCAGTCATTCCCCAAATATTAACCAGCCTGTGCTCCTGGGCCATCAGTCTGATGAGCACTTGTTAGTACAGACCAAGCAAGATCCCATTTCTCTTTTAGAAGAGTTTAGAGCTTGGAAAGTAATTTTTAAAAAAAGATATGCTAAAGTTTTGAAACTAAGCATGGAAGTAGATAGAATTCTGGATCTGTGTTTGTATAAATCCAGTAGAGCGATCTGTATCTCAGGTGAATTAAATGGCAATATCTAATTGACTGCATAGAGGTGTAAAGTATAGGTCTTCTCAGGTAATGTGAGTAGTTCATAATTCCTAGAGTATAGGATAAGCTGAAAAGAATTGCAGAAAATTACAAATTGAAACTAGATTTTGTTAATAATTTGAATTTTTTTCCTTAATGTAAATGTGATTTATCAAAAACTTAATGTTCTTATATGTGTGTGTATATATGTGTATATATATGTGTGTGTACACATATGTGATTTTTAAAACAAGGTTGAATTTCCCATAACAAGATTGTGTCTCCTTTAGTTATTGCCATTGGCTCTTGTAGCCCCAAAATAACACAGTTTCACACTTCTAGCAGACACTCAATAGATGTCTGATAAATTGTTGAATTATATAAATTTTAAAAAGCAGGTGAGCAGCAAAGTCCAAATTTCTCTTTATAAACTAACTATAACAAGTTGCTTTGTCATTTCACCCTTCAGTAGACTTGTTTTCCCCATGAATTAATAGCTTTCATAAATAAAACTTCCTAGCCCCTGTTTTATAACATATTAATTCAAGAAGAGAAGAGATCTATATATAGTGCCCATAGGATTTTGTATTGATTGCAACTTCAT
>JAESUZ010003954.1:0-60373 GCA_017311185.1 Proteles cristata cristata
AAGTTAATGTGTAGAATGCATTAAAAAAGTGTTTAAGTGTTTAAAAAAAGATACTGTGTAGAACAACTGCTAAATGGAGTGACTGAATTTAATAGTTCAAAAGTTTTCTCTTTGCAATGTTGAAAATGGTGACCTAATAACCCTTTCCTAGGAGAAAGAAACCTGTAAAATAAGTCATCTCAATAGAATATGCTACGGTCTATTTGCCTCAGAGCGATTTCTCCACTCTCTTGGTCAAAACAATCTAACTCGGCCACTTCTATGTTCTATGAAAGCCTGCAGGAAAGCTCTGGACACCAAGCAGACATCGTAAACAGAAAAGTTCAGCATGGTCTTGTTACAGATCTCTTGATTTGGCAGGCTGGCATCTGCCAGATCGTAATGAATGTAGCAGCAGCTTGACTCCTCATATTTACCTGTCTTGTCAGGAGGTGAGCTGGTCGTGATGAAACTCTTGGGTACAGACGTGGTAGGAGAGAAAAGTGAGGATGTCACAGGTGGCAGGGTGCGGGAGAGATCAGTTTGGGGCAGAGGGGAAGAGACAGTTCCGGATTTGGGGGGCATATCAGCGGCAGGGCTGGAAGCAACGAGAGCCGTAGGCTGGGGAGAAGGAAGGGGAGTCACTCGTGTTGGAGAGGCAGGGTGCTGGGTTACAGGTGGATGATTCAGAGGTTCAGCAAAAGAGAAGGCACTGGAGACCTGGGCCAGGATGGTGGCCTGAGGAGCAACTGGCATGGAATTGCTAGGAGAAAATGGTGGGCCGTCTGGATGACCAGCCAGACATACAACAGGATCCTGCAGGTCGCTAAAGGAAAGAATCAGAGAGATGCACGTGAGACACGAATGAGTTCCAGAGAGGCTCATCTCCTCTGGCCATCATCCCACACCAGCCAGGCGACCTGGCAACATCAGGGACCAGCCACGCCCGGCCTCTGCCACTGCACACCTTCTGTGGCCTTGCCACTGGGCCCCTGCTCCTGCCCACTTCTACCACTTCTTCCCCGGGAGAGGAATTAGCCAGGAGGGATGCTCTTTTATGAATTCCCAGTTCTGGCATACTCACTCACCCCTGCTCTCGGGCTCTTGCCCCTTATCCCTTACTACTCAGTTGAGGACATCTTGTAACACTTCTATGTGCTCCTAGGGGAGGGGAGTCATTAAATGCTCTTACCCAACTGTGGTTTTCATATATTAGGAATCTGTCTTTTATGGTTTTTTAGATTTTACAAAAATGTATTCTCCAAAAAGTAGAACTGCATGCCCAGACTGTTCCTAACATACTGAAAAGTTTTCTAAAAACTTATATGCCAAAATATAATTTTCCTTTGGTGTTCCAATCCACATCGACAACACTGGCTCATCATTTTTAGAACAACTGATTTGACTTTAAAGCTAAAGCATGTCCATTTCAACACTATGTGTGTCCTTAACAGATTCACAAAGTCTTGTGTCAACTCAATGTTAACATGTGGTACAAAAGGGCATGACGTAAATTGAAAAGGAGCTCTAAGTTTATCAATACCAATAAAATGTTCTTCAAATCTTTCCTTAGTTTTTGTGAAGTACATAATTCGGTCAATTACGACTACAATCTTCTGGGTATTGACCCATTATTAGAAAAATGTGGAAAAATCATTATTATTGATTTGGACAATGGAATTTCTTTCAGCAAATTCTCCTATTAGTCTTAGTGAGTCACCAGTGAGCCTTTCCTTTCCAGGAAACCTCAAATTTAGCTCACTCATATGCAGTGTGATATTGGCTGGGATAGGCAAACCACAGTGCCATTTTTTTTCTTCGACTTACTAAATTTTCTTTCAAGAAGATCTTGAAGTGAGGTTAATAACACATAAATTTTTGTGAAACCGATGAACGTAGGAATCTGTCTGAATCGATTTTACACTGCTATAGTCTGGCATGATGCTCACTGGCACATAGTTTAGCACATAGGTAGTGAGCAGGAAATATTTGTTGAATGAAAAAAATGAATGAAGCTAGGGCCATAGAGGCCCCCAGCTTGTAAATCAGCTATGCCCTCAATGTTGCTTTAGCCCAGGGTTTTCAACCTAGGCTGTGTGTGAGAATAACCCTGAGGACTTTTAAAAAATAGAGCGATTTCTGTGGCCTATTCCTCAGTGTGTGTTTCAGCTGGTCCTGGTGTGGGGGTGAGGATCCCAGGCCCATATATTTTCATGGCCTGGAAGGTTGAGAAGAACTCATCTTCTATCAACATCCACCAGTCTTGGGGTGGGAGGAAGAGCAACTAGAGGGGGCAGCAAACTACTACCCAGGGAAACCTAGGATCCAGTTTTAACTGATGACTTAAGAGCACCAACTAGAAGATGTTCTTAGAGCTTCCCTTGGGAGAGAGGAAGAAGGTATACTGGGTTGAGGAACCTGAAGCAAGTCACACCCATAAAAAGAAATGCGGGCTCGGTGAGTCTGGCCGGACTTCTGGCAAAGGACTCTCTCCACAGCCTGAAGTTCAGGAGACCCGTGTAAACAAAGGGGTGCCAGGTAGTCAGAAAGGCCTTGGCCGAGCCTCTCTCGTTACTCTTGTGGGCAATCCACCCAACTTCTCTGAGACTCTGTTCTCTGACTCATATGCCACAGCAACCCATTGGGCCAAGTCATGGCAAAGGTGTAAATTAAATTCCCTTCTTATTTCTGGGGGTATGTGGCAATCAAATCCCCAAGCATAGGGATCCCACGCATGGGGCTCCACCACGAAGAGACTACCCTCTGTCTAATCCTCCTGGCAAGCCTGCGATTCGGAGCCCTCCATCCATTGGTAGAGGCGCACAGGGAGTGGCAGAACAGTTGGCAATGCCAACTATACATTAGAAAAACCTCAGAGCACTTTAGCACCAGTGCTGGGGCTCATGCCCAAGACCTAATGAACTGGAATCTGGGGTGGGAACAGGTATCCATATTCATTTTAACATGCTACTTCCCTAAGGTGTAGCCTACGTACAGTAGAGTGTTCTAGTCTTACATTTAGAGCTTAAAGAATTTTTATATGTGTATACATCTACATCATCACCACCCAGATCAAAACATAGTATTTCCAGCACCCAAGAAGACCACTTTGACCCATCAATAGGTTTTAAAGGGCCCAAGGTGTTTGCAGTGTGCAGGCAATCTTAAGAAAGACCCTGAGCCATCACCTAATTCTAGCCTGGTGGTTCTCACACTTGGCTGCACATTAGAATCACTCCACCCAGGAACTTTGAGAAATATAGAAGCCTGGGCTACACCCCAGACCAATGACATCACCATCTCTGAGGGTGAGTGAGAGGCGGGCATTGGTGTTTTTAAAACTCCACTACTCAAAGTGGGGTCCATGAACCAGCAGCACTGGCTTCACCTGGGTACAGCACCAGAAATACAGAATCTCAGGCCTTTTCCAGACCTGCCAGATCCAAATGTTAACAAGACTCCCTGTGACTGATATGCACAGTAACCTTTGGGAGGTGCTGATAGGACTTACTTCCTCGTTTTACAAAGAAGGAACCTGAGACTTATTTCTATTTATAAAGAAGCAACAGCTGGATACACAGCTAGTTGATGACAGAGCCCTAGCCAGACACTGAGTTCATACTCTGCCTGCTTTTCTGTGTCTGGCTTCTTTTTCCTAACAGCTCTTTGAATAAGCAGCCATCAGAGGTCTGTGGGACCACCTCAAAAGAGCTATGATACCTTCATCTGATCTAATACTTCTAGAAATTCCATCTCCCTAATGGGCCTCAACCCTCCAGGTAATGGGGCACGTTAAACCTAAAACTTAAATCCTATTTACTTTTTATTACAGAAAATGCTATGAATCCGAAAGTCCTTCAGCTATTCCTCGAGGTCCAATGTTTAACATATCCCAGGAATATAGCCTACACAGGGCAGAAAGGCTATAGTTAGCCTTCTGTCCCATATAAGAAGCTTTACTTTGAAAAATGTATGTCCTTTTGTTCAAACACAGATTTTACCTGATTGTAATAAAGTATAGAAAATGCTGCAAAGAAAAAAAAGGGAGAAGAAAACAAAATACTGCCTATAATGGCAGTAGGCAGGCCAATTACTGGGAATCCCTGTGAGTATTTTCATTCATTCACTCCCTAGTTTTACCTACGTATATTTCTATAATCTGTGATCACGTCATCCAGGACTTTGAGGTCATCTCCTATTTTGGAGCATCTGACTCTCAGTTTCCCTCCATCGATGTGGTGAATTTAACGCAGTGATTCTCAACGTTGATTGCACATTAGAATCACCAAGAGGGCTTTTAAAAACCTTAATGCCTAGGCTGTGTCCCAGACAAATTAAATCAGAATTGCTGAGGGTGACAGACTGGAAATAAAGATTTTCAAAAAAAAAAAAAAAAAAAAAGTTTAATGGAATTAATTTTAGGCTTATAGAAACACTGCAAAAATAACACAGTTCCATATCCCCCTAACCCAGTTTCCCCCAATGTTAACATCTAACATCTGGAATTGGGACCAAATAGCTATCAACATTTAGCATATTACCAAAATGGCATCTCACATCACTGAGAAAAAGATTTTTTAACAAATGGGTGCAGGATCACTGGCTAGACAGTTTAGAAAATATTAATGTAAAAAAAATACCATATAAGTACTAGAAAAATTCAAGGGTGAATTCCCATTAAACCCGGATGTAGACAAAGGCTTTCGAACAAAGACTCCAATCCACAGGCAATAAAAGAAAAGACTGGTAAATTTAGCTACATTTAAAAAACTGTAATTTGCGTGACAAAAACATAAAGCAAAGTCAAAAGATAGGTGACAAACTAGAAGAAAATATTTGCAACATATACCACAAAAGGTATTAATGTCCCTAATATAAACAAGGACTTTTAAAAACTGATCAAATATTCAGTAGAAAAAGAGGGAAAAGACCAACACACAATTAACAAGAAAGATACAAAAATGACCCCCAAATACATGAAAAATGTTCAACCAGTCCTCATAAGAGAAGTGCAGATTGAAAATAACACTGAGATACTCTTTCTCAACTACCACACTGGCAAAGTTTAAAACTATGAGGACATTCAGTTGGTGAGGTTTGAGGGGGGTGGTGGTATCAGAGTATCTATAATACTCCCCCGGTGATTTTAACTTGTAACCAAGATTGCAAACCATTGTTTCAAGGTAATGGTCCGAATGGAAACTTGATATAACAGAAAACTGCATTTTTGCCTAAAACTGAAAGGCCTTTCTCACTGTTGACATTCCAAAATTCCTTAGCCAGCATGGTGATTAAATACCGTTGTTGTTGTTGTGATTATTATTCTTACTATTACTTTTAGGAACAGGCTCAGCACATCTGCTACATACCACTGCAGCTTTTCTAACTCCTCTGGGGAGGAAGGGCAGGGTGTCCGGACAGCACAGCAGCACTGCTCTGGATGAGGCAACAGAAAAGACAGACGAAAATACATGGTCAAGAACAAGGCAAGACAGAAGCTCAGACCCACAAGTATTAACATTCCTACACTGACAACATTTTAAGGAGCATTTGTCTAAAACATGAGAAAATAAACTAGACACCATTATATTGACAATGGTCTGTACATAATAGGTGCTCAGAAATATTTGCCGAGTGAATAATTCAGGGGCGGTTATACACCTGCAATATCAGTGGCTCTTCAGCAGCTTCTAAGAATTTGGAAGTAAATCTATCCGATCAGCAAATGACCACAAACGCTCCAAAGAGAAGTCCCCTTCTCTCGGCAGGGTTTGTTCTATCATGTTGTCAAATACAGAATACTGAAACTTTACTGAGAAAGCAGGAAAAACCACCTTTTAGAGCTCTCTAAATACTGCCCAAGAGGCATGTTTAAATGTATTGATTATATTTCCAGTTTTACATAGAAGACATCAGAGTCACATGAAAACGAGCACAGCAATAAAGATAGAGATAACTTACCCATCGGTCGAATCTTTACTTTTTTCAAAGCCACCATTACAGCACATATGTTCATTGTTTTATTCATTTTTATTGTGAATGTGCAATTTAATGTGCTGTAAAGAGAAATATATATAATCAGAGTGTTATTAAGTTGGAAACATATCTACATATATGTAAACGCTTTTTCAAACTTGAGAGTGAGAAAAGGAGGCACTCATGCTAACTTGCAATGTCAGCCCAGTATGCTTGTGAACACCCACGACTTTCTATCATGAGACATTTACAGAGGTTTACATTCACAGAGAGTGCAAACCAGAGACCGTCTGACCGCACACAGCTGCTGACTCATTCTGCCTGTCGGAACTATGAACTGGCAAAGACAAGCATCTTAACATCTAGTCTTAACCCCAGCTGGCTACTTGCCTAGTATCTATCTGTAAGGCATTGGAATTTCCATCACGGGAGCCCTCTCACATACCAGCCTAGATGAACATCAAGGTCTCTTAAATCCAAAATTTCTCTGGCAATTCAATCTAGATTATCAGCTACCTAGCAATTTAAGACATTATCACTGTTTTTTGTTGTTTTTTTTTAAAATATTTTTATTTATTTCTAGGAGAGAGAGAGAGACAGCGTGAGCAGGGGAGGGTCAGAGAGAGAGGGGGTCACAGACTGAAACAGGCTCCAGGCTCCGAGCTGGCAGTCAGCACAGAGCCCGACGCGGGGCTCGAACCCACGAACCGCGAGATCATGACCTAAGCAAAAGTCGGACGCTTAACCAACTAAGCCACCCAGGCGCCCCATTGTTTTTTAAACTTTAGTCTTGGTTTACACAGAAAAATGTTAATGTTGCAAATAATAAAAAGTGGTTAAGTGAAATGAACTAAGTATGTGCAGTGGATAGAGATTCAATCTATAATTTCATGGAAGAATTGCCATTATTTGTACCAATGAATAGCTTGATGAGCAGAAATGGTCATTTTCTAGGACCTTTTCTCTCACAGAATGCTCGGAATTCAGGTAGCAAGATTACTGACCTATATAAGCCATTCGCTTATGCAGCCAAGACAGCCAAAGGACACAATTTAAAATGATCATCTGTGCGACGTCAAATAATTGTCAGGCAATCTCAGATTCATCACGGCACACACCTTTTAATTTCTTTTCTCTTTCTTTTCCATCTTTTCCTTCCCTCTCTCTCTCCTTCTCCCAAGCCTGTATTCTGTTCCTTCTCTGTCTGGGCTTCACTAGACTGGACCACTGGGAGCCATTTCTTGGTTATATTGGAGGCCCTTGGGGCTAAGGACACTGATGACCCTTAGCGTCACAGAACCACAGGCAAATGGCCCAATACCACTCACCCCTCCCTCTGTGATTCATAGTGAAATGTGAAGATGGATGTGACAGAAGGATGAGAGTTTCAAAGAATAAAAACATATATTCAAAATGTCATTAATATGTATTTATTTAAGAGGAACACATGTAAATTTGCAACCTAAGACTCCTCAATACTTTCTCATGAGTAGAGAAATAATATGTATAAAAGTATTAAAAATGACTGACCTTTGGGCCTCTGCTGTAGCACACACTATGAAATAAGTCTGAAACAAACAAACATATATATATATATATATATTTGTTACTTTGACTGTTGAGAATGTCAGATAAAACAACCCAGGAATAATCACAGCATCACAGAATCTTAGAACCACAATAACCCCTAAGGATCGTCCAGCTCACATTTCTATCAAATTCCTGACATATCATCAAAGCTATTCAGTGCATAAAGGCTCTGCTTGCATACTTCTACTGTCAGGGAACTCACTACCACACAAGCGAGCTAATTCTGGAGCCTTCATTTTAAGAAACATTTGGTTTTACATGAAGGAAAATCTACCCCCTTGTAACATCCATCCATTGCGCCCAGTTCTGATTTCCAGAGTAACGGAACTAGTCTACTTGGTCTCTTTTACATGACAGATTTGGAGAAGGTGAATACATTTCTCCTCAAGAATGCAGAACTCCATGCTTTCCTCCAAATATAACAGCAATTACAAACAAGGTATAGGATGTACTATGATTACCTCACTTAAGGTTTGCAGGGTTTTGTTTAGCTCTGATCGTCTGTTAATAAAATGAGAGAAAATGACATGAAGGAGATCACTGGTGACGTGAAATTCAAAACAAGTTAGATTTTTAGCAATTAAACTAAGCTTATGGTATTTATTGCTTGCAGCGTTCACTTTGAAGTAACACTAGGTATAATGAGAGATTTCTGTGTGAGGAAAATTAATTATTTCTATGGCAAGGGAAACTGACCCGACAGAAGCTGTAGGAGTTTTAGCCACCAGCAAGATATAAATTATGGTTGAACAGTCTTGTTACTCATTAGGCAGCTTCCTCTGGCAGAGGCCCAGAGAAAGAACTGGCCCGAGGGCAAATTTCTGAAAGGGCTCCACCACTCATCATAGGCCTCTGCGACCGCACTTCTCATTTACTCCCTCATTTCTTCCTTGTTCCCCCTCTACCTGCCCTCTAGCATTCTCCAGCACTCCCTTCCCTCCTCTCTTCTTCCAGAATTTCCCTCTTTCCTCTCCCGCCATCCCACTCAACAGCACTTTTATCTCTTCAATGTGGAAGAGCTTCATGGGAAGTTAGGATAACTTAGATACTGAAAACACCCTTTGGTACCCTGGACGTGTCGCATTCATTGTAGTGATTGTGCTGTATTGTTACTTGTTTGCATCCTAGGTCTAATTCATCAGACTCTACATTTCTGGTTCTAAAAATGGGCCTTATGCTGAAACCACCAGGGGAGCATTCAAAAATACCAGTGTCTGCATCTCAGCCCCCAAATACAGATTTAATTGTTATAGACTGTGCCTGGGCATCAGGATTTAAAAAAATTTTTTTTAACATTTATTTATTTTGAGGGACAGAGCATGAGTGAAGGAGAGACAGAGAGATGCAGAATCCGAAGCAGGCTCCAGGCTCCATACTTTCAGCACAGAGTCCGACGTGGGGCTCAAACCCACGAACAGCGAGATCATGACCTGAGCCGAAGTCAGACACTTAACCGACTGAGCCCCCCAGGTGCCCCATCAGGAATTTTTAAAAGCTCCCCAGGTGATTTTAGTATGCAGCCAAGGTAGAGAACCATTGTTCTAGAACCAGTTTTCCATCATCAGAGTTGAGTTTATCCCCAGGGACAAACACACGCTCAACAAATGCTTCACGGCTTTAGATGAACTCCTCTATATGTCAAGTCTAGTCATTAAGCTGTATCGCCAAGTATGTGAAGTTATGTTCTATTTATAAATCTGTGAGTTTGAAAAGATGGGTCTTATCACTATTGTTTCTCATCTCAAGTTCAAGATACTTCAAGGACATTGATATCTTCTGCTTTTTATTTCACATATATACTTTGAATAGCGAGGAAGCTAAATTTTTCTCAGGAGGTTCAAAAAAAAAGGCGTAGAGGACAGGAGTGCCACCTCTGCTCATCCCACTTCTCACTAGTTTCACTGTCTGCCACTGTACACTCATTAGAGCCCTAGAGACGGCTGATCCCCGCCAGGCGGCCTGGTCCTCTGCTCTACCTACGCATCGCTGAGGCGTCGGAAGCAGCCAGGTCAAAATGCTGATTGAAAGGATGACCCTTAAGAGGTTTGTTTCGTTTTGTTTTGTTTTGACCTAGGGAAGGTTTTTTCCTTCGGGGCCATCACACATAGCTTCGGATTTGTTTCAAAAGTTTATGAAAACCTCATCTGAGAGGTAGTAGCAAAGTTGAGAGGAGATGAATTTTGTTTCTGACGCTGCTTCCCTGTACGAGGGTGAAGACAGGAAGTTTCCTCGCCCAGTGACAGCCAGATAAGACTGTCTCCAGACCAAGACTGACATGATGACCTTTTGTCTAACTGGGAGCACCCGTCCGTAACGTATTTCTCACTGTCTGTGCTTGCCCCTATAAGCTGCTACCTACTTAACAAAGACCTCTCTCTGACTTCTGAATGCCCGATGCTTCATGAAAGCATGAACATACAGGATACACGGCAGCTTACCTTAAACTCTTTCAACCTTTCTGGCTACCAAATCACATTAAAACTCAAATACCAATTCAAATGGAGCTCTTACATACTTTTAGAATATCAAAGAGAACTGCCTCATAAGGATGTTAGGTGATGACCAGTGACTACCAATGTTAATTTGCTAAGAACTCAAGAACCAATTCTTTATAACCTTTGGGTCAATCTCCTATTCTAGGTTTCCAAAAATAAAGGTAGCTCAACAAATATCTTCCCATCATTGATGTCTTAACTTTTCAGTCAAGCAGCAGATTACTCACTTCAATTCACTTAGAGACAGAACTCCAGATAAGGTGCCATTAGCCAGATTTTGATTCTGTAGAAGCACAAAATCATTAAGAATATAACAAATACTGTTGTGGTCTTTTTTTTTTTTTACACTCTCTAACAAGAAGTTTTTCTTCACTTTTGCTTGACACCCAAAGAACTACACCCCAAAGACTGATTGCTAACTGCATGGAGTATTACCTAGGGAACGATCAAATCCACATTGACTGAGCTAGTTTTTGCTTCTTTATTTCCTTTAAAAATATTCTGAAGCAGCAAGTATAATATGCTAATTAATTTCATTATTCCAAGGGTTCCCCCAAAAGAACACTATTAAAACTCTCCACAGGAAAGGTCCCAGAGCTAAGTAAAAGATCTCAATGTAAAAAGGGAAACTTAGGAGCACCCATCACTGCATCTGTAGCACGTAGCTCATTGCCCAGGACATAGTAGGGACGCAGGAAATATTCACTGAATGAACAATCTACATTTAGCTGGGATCCTCTTAACCAGTCTAGGTTATGGGAAGTGTATGCACTAACCCTACTGCATCCAAATCCCCCGTGGGGTGGAACAGAATCAGAATCAGAAGACTATTCTTGGATTCAATCTATTCCTTATTGCTAGAAGTTTCTAATATAATTTTAAAATTTAAAAGGCAATAGAATCCCATCATATAAACATTATACAGCAAGTCTAGTGAAAACCAAAATATGATTATTAAAAAAAATACCATGATTATTACGAAGTCAAACCCTCATGACAAAGCTAGTGATTCAACAACACATATTTTATTTAAATTTGGTCACAAAAATATGCCAAATACCATAAATAACCTGTACTTTAAATAAATCATTAAATGCACAAGCACTTGCTTTTTATTTTAGCAATAAAAAAAAATCCTTAAAACGTACCTGAGTAACACTGCTTTCTTCATATTGAAACATTATCTCACCTCTAAAAAATGCTAGAAATAAATTTTCAAAACAAAATTTGAGACTTGCATCCTCAGAGCTTAAAGATTACTACAACACAGGAAAAAGATTATCAAGTTACTTTATACATGGTTTCATTAAATTCTTTGTAGTTACTCACAGTCACTGTCTTTTCTAGGAGAAAGTTACTCAACGACTTGATCTAATTTTCAGAAAATGTGAACTATACATTTTATGTGGGAATGCAGAAAGAGAAAAAGTTGTCTCCTTTTCAAGAAATTCTAATCCTACGTGCTTCTCATCAGAACTTTGTTTCCCATAAAGATGCTAACTGGGGGGACTGTGGCTCTAACATTAAAACTCTTTCGGGGGGCACCTAGGTGGCTCAGTCAGTTAAGCGTCCGACTTCGGCTCAAGTCATGATCTCACAGTTCGTGGGTTCGAGCCCCGCGTCGGGCTCTGTGCTGACAGCTAACTCAGAGCCTGGAGCCTGTTTCAGATTCTGTATCTCCCTCTCTCTCTGACCCTCCCCTTCTCACCCTGTCTCTGTCTGTCTGTCTCTCTTTCTCAGAAATTAATTAAAAAAAAAAAACATTAAAAAAAACGCAACAACCTCTTTTTGGGCTATTTTCATTGCCCAGTGAAGAAGGGAGGGGAAAAGTGTTTTTCAGCACTTAAGCAGTCTTGTGAAAATCTATTTATTCCTTGACATTTTGGGTTTTTTTTTTTCTCTCTCTCTCTCCTAGGAACAAAGTTGAGATTTTGTTCTTGAAATCTGAATAGTGCGAAGGGAGAATCCTTTCTTTAATGGAATAACTCATGGTGGCTTTCATTCCAGAAACACCAGAAAACTCTGTTCCTAAAATGCTCACTTTGGGAAATATAGAATAGAACTCATTTTAAGTCAACCTGTTTCCTACAAGGTATACTTGGGAGGGACTCAGATTCTGTCAGAAAAAAAAGAAACTAGAGACTCCTTAAGAGAAGTGCATTGTGTGCACTTCATAATCTACAGAGACAGAAAACTGGTCTCATGAGCATAAGGGCGAAGAGGCCATATGAACACCTTTTTTTTTTTTAAAGATCATATATCTGAAGTTTTGTGGGCCATACGTTCTGTCAGAACTACTCAGGTATGCACGAAAGCAGCCAGACAGTATGTACATGAATGACATGGCTATGTTCCAATAAAACTTTAAAAAAAAATTTTAATGTTTTTTTTTTTATTTATTTCTGAGAGAGAGAGAGAGACAGCATGAGCAGGGGAGGGTCATAGAGAGGGGGAGACACAGAATCTGAAGCAGGCTCCAGGTTCTGAGCTAGCTGTCAGCACAGAGACCGATATGGGGCTCGAACCCACGAACCGTGAGATCTGACCTGAACCGAAGTCAGATGCTTAACCGACTGAGCCACCCAGGCACCCCTAAAACTTTATTTACAAAAACAGATGGCAGGCTTCATTTAGACTACGGTCAGTGGTTTGTCGATTCCTGAGCTAGAAGGTTGAATGCTTTCTCAACTCATCTTTTATAGCAACCTGAACTACAACTGATTCCCACAGCCAAGTTGGTCTGCTTCCACTTAAAATGGCTGACAAAGGGGGCGCCTGGGGGGCTCAGTCTGTTAAGCATCCTACTTCGGCTCAGGTCATGATCTTATAGTTTGTGGGTTCGAGCCCCACACTGGGCTCTGTGCTGACAGCTGAGCCTGGAGCCTCCTTCAGATTCTGTGTCTCCCTCTTCCTCTGCCCCTCCCTCGCTTGTGCTCTCTCATTCTCTCTCAAAAATAAAAATGTTAAAAAAAAAAATTTTTATGGCTGACAAAGCCACTAGCCCAGTGATTAACCAGATTTATCTATTTTAGTGACTTTTCTACTGAGAGCCTCAACTTCTGCATATTGATATTGAAATCTCATTTGATGCAGTATACATAATTATAAAGGTAAAGATACTTGATGTATATATAGAATTACTTATCCATTTTTTTTTTTTACTTATCCATTTTTTTAAAAAACTCTTAGCTCTTAAAATTTATTTAGTGTGTGTGCGCACATGCTGACATCTGCAATTTTTCTCCCTCACCGATCTGTTCTCCAAGTCCATCCTTCAGGCTGGTGGGACTCATGCTGAATTTCATAAATGTGCTGGGAGCACAGCGGTAGCAGAGTGACCAGGAAGCCACCGCTCCTTGACCCTCGGCCTAACTCTTGCTGGTCGGCTCCCAGTTTTTTCATCAGCCCCCATTTCCCTTAACGAACTCAGATTGGAACCTGCAAGAAGTGAAGGTTTCTAGTTTCTGGCAGAATATCACGGAATTTCTGGTGCCAAAAAAGTCGGTTCCCTGATGAGGCTGTTTTCACCAGACACTAAAACAAATGGTCAATTCAGTTGCTTAATTGGGGAAAACATTACTGCAACTAGCTTCCTGGCATCTGTTATACAAGATGACCAGTTTTTTTTTTACTAACTGTTCAATTTTCAAAGTTATCAAACATTATGTAGACACAACACTAAACTAGACATTAGTCACCAGTCCAAAACAGAGATGAAGCATAAAAATAATGAAATTATGGAGAATTCAGGAGAGTAGGGTAAGCGAAGACAAAGGGAAGAAGGAGAGAGAGAGTTACACAATATATGAAAGGGAGATGAATCTAACAAGTTTTTTCCCCTTAATCAAAGCCAGATAATATTTTCCTACTGTATTATACCTGGCGCATACTCCAGCAGAAAGCTCATATGAGTAAATCTCACGTTCACAGAAATAGAAAATGTTTGTGGACCATTCTTTGAATACAAGCTTTCCTTGTTTTCCAATACTATCCAACCTTAAGTCATGTTACCTGAAATTGTTTCCTATGTTTTTCAAACAGATTATTCAACAGAACAAAAGGAACAGAATAAAAGGAAAACATTCCCATAGGAATTGTTTTTTTAGGACTTTAATATTACAAAACACTTCGTTACCTTCCTCGTCTCTCTTCTCATGACCCAGTTCTGACCTGCCACACCGTGTTTTTATGTTTTTCACAACTGATTTCATTGGTTTTAATAAGGAAGGGAGCCCAGAGAGCCAAACCAACGTGAGAAAAATGGTTGTTTCATTCCTTCTGGCCCATGGCAGAAGGGAAAATATTCCCATTTCAAAAAATAGCATGTTCTCAAGAGATTTCCATCTTAATTTTTAAAAATAGTGGACAGTCTGGGTTAAAGATGGCAAAATACACTATGGGCACTACTGGAACTAGCATCCAATTAAACTAGGTGTACGTGAGGTTTTCAACATGCTAGTAGAGCAGTTTGTTTTATTTTTAGCAAAAGGCGACATCCTGTTTCTAAGCTGTAATATTTAAGGTTCTGTGGAAAAGCTTGAGGGATTTATATACCAGAAGTGGCTTTCAATAATTAAGTTCACTACTTAATATATTCATAAATCAACCCTAAGAGTATTAGTTATGGATTTAAAGCTCTGGTGAAAAATATTTGGTGTGGAGCTCCGTGTTCTCATATTAAGGAAGTTAATCCATCATGTCACTAAGCAATGGGAAGATAATTTCAGACAGATGTAAAATTTGCTTTTGTTTTCATTTGGGACTTCTTAGTGGCCAGGCAGTATAAAAAGAGACAGATCAGAGAGGTACACATCACATACTCAACAGGAGACAAACAAACCTTTTCTCCCCATGGGGCTCATTCATCTGGTAACAAGTAAGGTACACGAGCACTAACCTGAGTCATTGCAAATAGATGACAAATTGCAGATATTTCTCTGGGGTTTGACTCCTGCGAAGAAAACATGACCCAACTGGTTAAACATGTCATCACCTACACTTTTACACTACATTGTCAAGAGAATTCACAAATGTAGGTATCAAACATGGACCAAAAATATTATAAGTTGGCTGTAATTGGCTGGATGAATTCCACAAAGGCTAAAGAAATGAGTTTTCATTCCTTAGCCAGCTATAGAACGTCCTGCTTTACTATTCTTTTAGTATGTCAGTGTCTGATCCTCTACTCCTCCCTAAAAATGTTTTTGTCCCATTCCCAATTAATCCCTCCCCTGTCCAGTATAAAAAGAATAGTGTGAATGCAAATCTAGTATAGAGATTTGAATGGAATAGCCCATACTGATAGCTCCTCTTTCCTTTCCTGGGCAGGGGAGTCCATGAACGCTCTAATATTTCCTTACGCAAATGTATATAAGAAATAACATCAATGTCATGATATGATTGCACATAGGCAAAAACTACAAAATTCAACAACTATTTGCTGAACAACTACCATATTCTACAGGCTTTAGAATGTTGCAGATACAGACCCTGCCCTCAATGAGCGTACAATCCAGGAAGTGATACTGGCCAGTAAATAAAAAGTTATAGGGGTGCCTGGGTGGCTCAGTTGGTTAAGTGTCCAACTTCGGCTCAGGTCAGGATCTCATGGTTCGTGGGTTCGAGCCCTGTGTCGGACTCTGTGCTGACAGCTCAGAGCCTGGAGCCTGCTTTGGATTCTGTCTCCCTCTCTCTCTACCCCTCCCCTGCTCTGTCTCAAAAATAAATAAACATTAAAAAGAAAAAAGTTATAGCAAGAGCAAAATGGAGGGACAGCCAGGTCAACAAACTACACAGGCATACAAAGGAGACAGAGGTGAATGGGAGACAAAATAAGCACGTCAGAACAAAAAATTTCATGCATATTCACCTAAAAAGCACTTTCTTCTTTGGTGAAAAGAGACATACATCTTCCTTGATTTGAATAGAGCTCAAGGTTTACTCCCCTAAAAATCTTGCCTTCATTAATTTCATCCTTTTGGCGAAGTATAAGAAAACCATAGCAAATGTGAGAGGCAAATGCCCATAATGTATTGAGCAAAGTGCCATGAGGGAACGGTTGTTAAGGAATATTTTGCTGTCCTTGTTAGGTCTGGTTTGGTCAGAATTATGTATGCAAGGCCTGACTGCTATTTTATTTCCATTGTACTTTATGAATGCTTAATTCTTTCTTTAGAGAACTAGTTTGGACACAGACTAAAATTATAACTTGTGTTAGTGCATGGAAATGGTTTCTGCCAGGACGATTTAGTTGACACTTGGTGAACAGGTGTCATGCTTCAACTAAGAATTGTGATTCTGTGAGCAAATTGAATTTAGGTGTCAAAAGCTATCTGACATGTAGGATTTTCTATTCTTTCACAGCTATGTGACCCACACCAAAAGATAAAGATTTCCAGTTAAGTACACCTGCTTTAGATGGTGGGTAGTAATGCTTTAAATGTTCTCTACAACTGTTGGTCTTTTCTTCACTAAATGTTACATTCTACCATCTCTCATCTTTCTCTAAATTTTAGTGGCAACTTTGTTCCCAGTGATGTATGTCTTTGGCTGCTCATTAATCTTGAGAATTTTCTTTCTCATTGCTAGGGCTGTCATCTGTATTTTCGCCAAAGTACATAGCCACTGCTCATCTTTTAAGTCATGAATGAGAAAACTTTGTAAATGGTCAAATAGTATTTTAGGCTTTGTGGGCCATATAGTCTCTGTCACAACTACTCGAGTCTCCTGTTCATTGTACTGAAAATTCACCATAGATAACATGTCAACAAATGGGCATGGCAGTGTTCCAATAAAACTTTATTTACAAAAATAGATAGTAGGCTATATTTGCCCCGTAGGCCATAGTTTGCCAACCCCTGCTTTAAATCAACAGAAGACTTTGTTAAGTAGATCATGTATCCCTACCCTTGCACTACTTAAACGTATATCCCTTTTTTGATTTCAAAAGAGAATGAGGTTTAGTCTTCTAAGAATCTTTCTCTCACAAATTATATCCTATTGATGACCACTAACTAGAACCAGCCCTTTTATGTCCCATGCTTCTTAACCATGTCAGAGATACTTGTGTAATCATTTGCTTTTATCTGCATACATGTTCATGTTAGTTATCTATTTGCCTTGTCTCTCCCGAACTAGCAGATTTCTAAGGGTGGGCTTTGTATCTGATCATGATTATATAGCCCCAAACACTTAGTACAACTTCAGGTACCCAGTGCATAAACATCTATTCATTAAGAATAGATTGCATTGTTTAAATGTTTTATTTATTTATGAGAGAGAGAGAGAGAGAGAGAGAGAGAGAGACAGCGTGAGCAGGGAAGGGTCAGAGAGAGATGGAGATACAGAATCTGAAACAGGCTCCAGGCTCCAAGCTAGCTGTCAGCACTGAGCCTGATGTGGGGTTCGAACCCACGAACTGTGATAGCATGACCTGAGCCGAAGTCAGACGCTTAACCGACTGAGCCACCCTGGCACCCCCAGATTGCATTTTTTTAAAGGTAGGAAAGAAAAAGAGAAGGAAAACATAAATACCAGCCATTTGTTTATTTTTACTTTAGTTATAAAAAAGAAAGTCTTGATATTGATAGTAAGTCATACCTGATGCATTGAAGGTTTTTACTATAGTGATTTTAGTTTTTTCTGCAAAGAAGCAATTTAAATATTAGAGCAGAATTGTTGCTTGCTTTTAAAAAACAATTTGCCACGAGTATCATTTTAGTGAAGTGCTAAGAAAATCATACTGTTGACACCTTTAAGACACTATCGGTCATCCGAGGAGCAGAACAAATGGGAATCACATACACAGATCATATAGCACTGGAATAGGGTGGGTCTGGGATTTGGATTCCCATATTTACCCAGTTATTTCATACCCATCGCACACCCCACTGCTTGTGTAATTCTGCATTTCCATGTACTGCTGCTAGACAAATCAATGCGGACTTACACTTCAGATACGTAGACTTAAGTAAGTCACTCTCAGGATCTTCAATTGACAGGTTGTAATGAGCCAGTGACTCAGAGTAAAAATTAATGGAAACACAAGATCTAAAATAGTGTATGCTTTACAATCAAGGGAGTGTCCTGCTATTTTCTTTAGGAGCTAATATATTATTGCCATTTTAATGACATAATATTCTCAAAGAGGTTGAAACTATCCAACTACAGTGGTACAATAGGCTCACCGCAGAACCGGAAAAGAACTGTTCAAACCAGACAGATATTAACACACTCTGAAGAAGCAAACCTTAGAAATATCTTCTCAACACAATTTGGGGACAGAGTCCATGGTTCATTTTCCAGATAATGGAGAACCAGGTTCAGAAATCCTTGCTGTAAGGACGGCCAATTAGAAGAGGCTGTGGTGGGGCATGGATTTGCAAAGAAGGTCTGTCTCCTAGAGTGAGTGGCAAATTCTGAGGAAAACACAAAGCTCAGGTCTTGGAGAAGCATTTAAGAATGATGACATTACACCAACGGTTTCAGAAACCTCATTTGTGTTACATGTTATTGATGAGTTTCTGTTTCACTGTGTGACTGACCCACGGGCAATGGTTGGTAGTAATTATAGAGGCTGACGGTGTTTTGCCTTCTCATTAAGAATCTTTTAAATATCTTTTGTTTGCCCTGATACTTTCCCTCCCAGAGCAAGCAAAATACATCTGTGAAATGAACTTCCGGTTCTAGTAAAGAAAGTGCTTTTGGGGAAAAATGTTCAACCTCACTGACAATCAAGAATGTAAAACAGAACCTAAGGAACTGAAGGCATAGTTTCAGCTCTGAGCAAAGGTACAGGGACACAGACACTCTCGTTCACTACTGGCAGCCATGTTGCTGGATACAACCTTTCAAGAGGGTAACTGGGCAACAGGTAGATCAAGGACCTTAAAAGATTTATCATGCTAACCCATTAAGTCCAACCCTTGGAATGCATCCTACAGAAATCAGAAATGAATCCAAGATGTTGGCACAAGGATGTTCATTGCAACAATTTCTAATAAAAGAGTAGACACAGCTTTATTAATGTTCAACATATGGTACACAATGGAATATGATCAATAGTAAGGGACAATGGAAAATACTTAGAATTCAATATGCAGTCAAAAGGGCAAGACATAAAAATCCATATAAACTACGACTATTTGTAAAAGATATATATATATATATATATATATATATACACACACACATTTATGTGTATATATGATTCTGAATGGAAATATGCCAAATTATTAACAGTAATAGTCTTAAGAAAGTAATATTAGAGATGATTTCTACTTTTCTCTGCATTTTTCTATATTCTCCATTTGTTATGAGCTAAGATATATTATTATCATAAGTTTTAAGGTTATTTTAAATGGAGTGCTATGGCCATAACAGTTTGGAAGTTCAGGAATGTGAGAACACCGGAATCACTGTTCAATGTCAAAGTAAAACAAGTAGAGACTCAAGAAGGCAGAGAAGACAAGCTATTATATTTAGAAAGAACTTGATATTACCTGTTTTGTTTAAAGTGGATAATACACTCGAAGTAGCATCTGAAATAATGAAATAGAAATGAAGCCTAATTATTGACATGGATTAACAAATACATGCATTTTCTAGGTTCCTTAAGCATTTCACTTTTCCCAAATCCTAGAGCAGTTAGAGTTTTGCAAAAGCCAACGGACAGTACCAAACGCATTTGCTGCTCATCCCACCACACTATCCATTCTCCAACCCCCAGGCACCATTCCTGAGCAAGCATTCATCCATTTAAAATGCATTTCTTGAACACAGGTGATGTGTCTAAAATATAGCAACACTCCTCTAATTCTTAGATGGAAACAATCTCATTGATGTTTAACATTTTGTCCCTTTTTTACTCCATTATAATTAAAGACCCTAAGGGATATGATGTTTCCAGTTAATACCAACTTTATGATGTAGCCCTGTGGATGCTTAATGGTACACTCTTACAAACCAATCATTAAGTGATTCTAGTTTAAAATTAAAATTCTTGAACATTACATTTAAGTACTTTTTAGAAAAATCTTATTTTGATCTTGTTTCACTTAAAAGCCAGTTAAAAATCTATTCTAATTGGTATTTCTTTAAATAAAAATTCTATAATGTACTATTCTGGATGAAACCTTAGGGGTGAAAAGGCATGTATTACATGATCACACTTAAAAACCCACATACAGTGGATTCAACTACTACTGCCAAAGGTATTTTGAAGGTGTTCTTTCACTGTAAAAAGTGATTAAACATAAAAACGATAATATCTAGCTCTTCCCATTGGGCCAAGTTTGAATTTAAATCCATTTCGACCAGTGTGAGTTTCATCTATGATTGTTTAGCTCCTTAACCACTAACCACACGGTGAGAGTTTTATTTTAACGGAGTAAGGGACTGTGAAAAGTGTAGGGTTTTGACTGCACAAAGATGGAGGCCATCTACCACCCACAGAGCGGGGCGCACAGAATGTGCCCTCCTGCCCACCTCCCTCGAACACAGCTCTAGCATGATGAAGAGGCCAGGTATTTTTTTTTACGTCATACTATTTAAAATTGATGAAACCATCTGGAAAAGGGCTGAAGCGTATTGAAGTCGCTGGATGTGCTTGCACATTTACACAATCCGCCACGTAAGACATGCTGGCACTGTGCTGGAGAGCAAGGGACACAGGGTACTCCAAATGTATTACCAGTTCTTTTCCTTTACAGAACAGTCAGCCTAATAGGGGGCTGTCCTCCCGCCATGATAATAAGGATATTGTCATTTAACCAAAAAGTTTAAGTTGCTCTCCAGGGTTGATAGTTTTGGGGGTTTTTTGTTGTTGTTGTTGTTTATTTGAATATGAAAACTTGCAACAGCACTCATTATACTTTTATTCATATTAGCTATTATCAAATTTCACTGCTTCAGAAAAATCCTTACCATTTAGGCTTGTAGTTTCAACCTCTTTGGCCCCAAGAGGGAAAAAAAAAAAACAGTAAAAAGGTTTAATTAAATCAAAAACTTAACAAATTGGGCGAAATCTTGGTTTGAATTTTTTCAAAATCTTGCCTGTAGTAGTACCATTGGAGTAGGGGACAAAACCAACAAGAGATGATTCAGCTGTAAGAGGAAAAACAACAAAAATTTTCTAGTTAATACTTTGAAACAATTATTTATTGAATTTTAAAAGAGTTAAAACTTTTGAGACGGAATTATACAAAGAAGTAGACAACATGCTAACAGATCAAGGTGAGTCTGCAAGCCCCATAATCATTCAGAGAATATACAGAGATGGCAGAGAAAGAACCCAAGAAATGAAATGAGTACAGCTGTCTCCTTTTACAGATAAAGAACTTGACACTCATGCCTCAAAGCTTGCTCCTACCTATCGAATATTATGGAAATAAGTTTAGAAACCATAGCAAAATATGTGATATACTACTTTCAAATCTTTCCGGCTGGAGAATTCTAGAAAATATTCTCTACTTTAAATATTTGTCAAACTACAGGGGTTCCTGGGTGGCTCAGTTGGTTAAGCGTGCCTTCAGCTCAGGTCATGATCTCACACTGCATGGGTTCGAGCCCCACGGTGGGCTCTGTGCTGACAGCTCAGAGCCTGGAGCCTGCTTCAGATTCTGTGTCTCCCTCTCTCTCTGCCCCTCCCCCACTCGCATTCTGTCTTCCTCTCAAAATAAAATAAAGACAAAAACTTTTTTTTTTAATTTTGTTGCACTACAATTATGAAACACATCAGCACATTGGCTCCATTCTGTTATAATGATGCCTGGCAACTCTTCCCGTGGTGAACCGCGGACTAAAAAAAATAAAATAAAATAAAATAAAACAACATCACTCTCACTCACTACTGTACTACCTAATAAAATGTCCTGGTAAGTTACTTTAAAATATGGCGGCTACTAGGACAATCAATCAAGTCATAAATTTCCCATGGAGCACGTCCACTTAGGGTGAGAGGTCAATCTACGACATACGTTGTGCAAGTTTAAATATTAAAAAGATCCAACGGCTTGACTTCTACGTATACGCAGGAAAAGTAAACACAAACACTTAACCAGTGATACAAGCTCTGCAGTTGGCGGCCTGATACTCAGCCCCGAGGACAACACTGGGTGTGTCAGGGTGCCTGGCCGGCCTGTCTGTTTCAGTCTGCTCATGCGCTGGCCGAAACACACACACCCTGTCTGTCCTACGTTATTGCTTCCATATTTTGTCACTTACTACAGTTTTTTTTTAAATTACCAAGGATATTTCTTAAGAAATAAGACAGTTCCTGAGCAAACAGATTCAAAGTGTGGATACGGAATCCTTTGCTCTTGGGGCAAAACAAAATAATTGGTCGAGGCTGTTTTTCAATTAATGAGGATTAATTCTTCTGCAAGTTGATGAGTGGTAAGAAGAGGCGTGTGGGCACAAGCACCTGTCAGTCCCTGGACGTGCACAGGCTCCTACATCCCAGTCAGTGCAGGACCCAGGCTGTGACTGAAACCAGCGGGTGTGCCCAAAGCTCCATACGCCATGTTTCCACACGAACAGGATTTTGCTAAGATAGCACCATGATTAAGTCTGATGCTGGCTATCGAACTAGAAGAAAAATTCAGTGGTTCATTTTACCCTAGCAGCTTAACAGCAAGAGGGCAAATTGGTGCAGTAAAAACAGTTTAGGCTCTGGAGGCTTGTGGTCCTGGGTTTGAATCTTTGCCCCATTACTTAATAGTTCATAATAATGATAGTTATTACTTAGTGGGGGTTTACTCTGTGTCAGGTGCATCTGTTATCTCATTTCATCTTCACAACTACCCCATGAAGCAGGTACTATTATAGTCCCCGATTTACAGATGAAGAAACCGAGGCACAGAAAGGTGAAGAAACTTGCCCAAAGACACACAGCTATCAGGAGGCGGGAGGGTGGTGGCTAAGTTCGAACACAAGTAGTCTGGCTGCACAGAATGTGTGAACATGAGCAAGTTTTATCCTCTCTGACCCTGTTTCCTGTTCTAGACCCTGAATATAATAATCCCTATACTGCAAGACTGGAAACTGCCTAAGATGTCTGAAGACTCCCAAGCACGTATATGTGCACAAGAAGTAACAGCTATCATTATTAACTGTATTTATTTATTTTTAACTTATTTACTCATTTTGAGAGAAGAGAGAGTGTAAGCAGGGAAGGGGTACAGAGAGAGAGAGAGGGAGAATGAGCGGAGGAGGGCAGAGAGAGAGGGAGACACAGAATCTGAAGCAGGCCCTCAGCACAGAGCCCGATGTGGGGCTCGAATCAACAAATCACAAGATCATGACCAGAGCCGAGGTCAGACACTTAACTGACTGAGCCACTCAGGCATCCCATGCAAGAGGGATAATCTTAAGCAAAGCAGGCTGCATGCTCACTGCTGAGCCCGATGTGGGGCTCAAACCCACAGACTGTGAGATCATGACCTGAGCCAAAACCAAGAGTCAGACACTTAACCGACTAAGCCATCCAGGGGCCTCTTAATTTTATTTTAATTAATGAACAACAGAAGCTCATTTTGATACAACTAAGGATAAAATGTGAGTTGACTCACCCCTTAGCACAGAAGATTGTTCTGCAACATACGGTATACCAAAAAGAACGCAGAAGCGGGAGGCAGAAGAGCCATGTGCTGCCTGTGCGTAATGGGGGCAGGGAGCTGAGTGACCTTAGGTAAGTCGGTGGCACTTCACTATCTCACCAGCTAAGGGATGGGGCTGGACCACTTTATCCCTGAGGTCTGGTTCCAGCCAGCAGTCTCGAATGTGGGTTCTATTCCTGGTTCCTGCCACAACAGCCTAGTGAAAACTTCTCTTTATTTGCCTTCCCGTTCTGAGGAGTGCTAAGCCCTCCGAAGCCCTTTGAAACATATCTGTTCAGAGGCGACTGAGGAAGTATATTTAAGAGAACATCTCATCCTCAAACATAGGAACATTCGACAGGTGTATGTTCTTGATGCTCTTCAGGAGACCTGTGAGGTAGAATACTAACAGTAACGTTGAAGAACTTAACCAGCTACAGTCATGAAAACCTACGATTTATTCCGCAGATTTGTCCATAAATGTGGGGGAATCGGTATGCCTGCCCTCCTGTCTATGTGTGCTATAGCCTTTTCAGGTGTAGGTTTAATGACAGAATTTAATTGACCTTCATGGAAAAAGGCAACTTTGCTGTATCATGCCATGTTTCATGGAGAACTTACTTACTTTCCTGACATTCCCCCAAGGTCAAGAAATAACAGTCTTGGGGCGCCTGGGTGGCTCAGTCAGTTAAGCGTCTGACTTCGGCTCAGGTCATGATCTCACGGTTCGTGGCTTTGAGCCCCGCATCGGGCTCTGTGGGGACAGCTCAGAGCCTGGCGCCTGTTTCAGGTTCTGTGTCTCCCTTGCTCTCTAACCCTCCCCTGCTCATGCTGTCTCTCTCTCTCTCAGAAATAAAGCATTTTTAAAAAGTTTAAAAAATAAAAAAAGAAATAACAGTCTTACCAGATGGTGATAACAAACTGGAATTATCAGCATTCTCTGTTGAGGAAAAAGGTGATTTAAAGTTAGTTTAGTTCGTGCATGAATTTGTAGATGAATATCTTTAACGGAAGTGAATGTAAACTGAGTTGCAAACTGCTACCAAAAGAGGGCAGTATATTAATTTACTATTATTTTCAACAGACTCATCAGTACTTCTTTTCAAATCTCTACAAATGGCTGGTGAAGCAATTCTTCCAGTTTAACTGTTGACGGTGCTCTCTATATTGTTATATAATGATTCAATGCATCTTAAACTGAAAATGATGACTAAGAACTTCAACTGTTGGCTAATATTCGTTCAAATTTGTAAAAGTAAAGGTATCTATGGGCATAAACTAAACTTCCATTAACTGTGCTTCTTTTTTATTTTTTACTTTAATTTTATTATATTTTAGTATTTGAGAGAGAGAAAGAGAGAGGGAGGCGGGGAGAGAGAGAATATCTAAACAGGCTTCATGCTCACACAGAGGCCGACCAGGGACTCAATCCCACAACCCTGGGATCATGACATGAGCCAAAATCAAGAATCAGAAGCTCAACCAACTGAGACACACAGCCCCCCCCACCCCCCACCCCCCCGCCAACTGTGCTTCTTTTTGTACCTATTAGCACAGCCTTTATACCTATTAAGCCACTACTTATGAGTTAAACTAGATCAGATGCCTCTGAGTTTATACACTACAAGACTGTTATTTATTTTGAGAAGATGCTCGGATTCCTTAAAAGAAAAGTAATTCTATTTTTTTCTCTGTGAAAAATATTACAACTTATTGGAGCAACTTCAGATAAATTACAGATAAGAAAGCAAATTAAAGCCATTTATAATTTCACCACCCAGATGTAACCGACATTAACATTTTGGCATTTAGGGGGCGCCTGGGTGGCTCAGTCGGTTAAGCGTCCGACTTGCGCTTAGGTCATGATCTCGCGGTTCGTGGGTTCGAGCCCCGCGTCGGGCTCTGTGCTGACTGCCAGCTCAGAGCCTGGAGCCTGTTTCAGTCTGTGACTCCCTCTCTCTCTGACCCTCCCCTGCTCACGCTGTCTCTCTCTCTCTCTCTCTCTCATAGAAATAAATAAAAACATTAAAAAAATTTTTTTTTAAATTTTTGGCATTTAGTCTTTGCTCTCGGTATGTATATCTACATATGTATATAAATATATGAATAGATATGTGTATATATGTATTTATATGTATAAGAAAGATCATATCACATAAACTATTTGTAACCCGATTTTTCTCATGACAGTATATCCTAAACATTGTTCTGTATCATAAACAATTTTCCATAATACCACTTGTGACCACTGTATAGCATTTCATTGACTGGATATACCATTAATTTATACAGCAAATTTCATTTTGATGTGTATAATTTTTCATGCTTATAAACAATGACTCAATAAATAGTTTTGGCTACATTTTGCATACAAGCTTGGCTATCTCCTTCACAAATTTCATGATTTTGACTGCCAAAATGCCCTACAAAAACCAAACCAATTTATACAACCCTCTGCAGTACATGAGTGTCACTTCCCCAAACTCTCACCCATGTGGGGGGTGTTCTTTTAAAAATTTTAATTTTTTAATTACAAAGGAATGATTATTTCCACAGGGGTATCTTGAAATACAATAAAAAAAAAAGAATATGTATGTTTGGAAATGAAAATTGCGCAGTGAAACATATCTGGTAGGGTCTAGAAGCCTATTTTCCTGAAGTGGTGGTAGGGTAGGTAAGGTAGATAGGGTAGGTAGGGTACTAGGGTAGGGTTATTTTCTAGGATCATTAAAGCACAATTCTGCTTGAAAGCAAGACTGAATGAGTGCTCAAGTTCCCATTACCCTGCAGCCAACAAGGTAAATGTACACAGAGTGGTTATTGCCTTGATGCCCCAATTTAACTGGAATTGCGTCCTTAGTCTGTGTCCTCCAATATAATCCTCAGGCCACTTCAATATTCCACCAATTAAAGAGTTTGTTGAGGTAACAGAAGCTTAATTTTTAAAATACTCTTGGGAGGGGTGCCTGGGTGGCTTAGTCAGTTAAGCGTCCGACTTTCACTCGGGTCATGGTCATGATCTTGTGGTTCATGGGTTTGAGCCCCGCGTCGGGCTCTGTGCTGACTGCCAGCTCAGAGCCTGGAGCCTGTTTCAGAGTCTGTGACTCCTCTCTCTCTGACCCTCCCCTGCTCATGCTGTCTCTCTCTCTCTCTCCTAGAAATAGATAAAACATTTAAAAATAAATAAATAAATTAAATAAAATACTCTTGGGAGCACTAAGGGCAAATCAGTCATTCACACCTTAGTATGAATTACTTCCAACTGGCTGAATTCTTCTGATCTTGTAGTAAAGACCTACCATAATAGGCCATGTTGAAAAGTACTGGGATGAATCAACACTGAATATGGGCACCTCTGAGAATGACATTTATCGGTGTGGGCAGGTGAGGTGGAGTGGGCCAGGAACATGGCATAGGCAGGAAAAAGCATGAAGGTGCTGAGGAGGAGCTGAATACCAGGAAGGAGGGGTGGAGAGTGATGCTGAAGGGCAACAGAGACTTAACGGTCTCCTCTACAATGTTGCGCAGGGGTTGACCATAGCCACCAATGGTTCCAACCCTGTCCACTGCTCAGTCCTCTGACCCACAGCCAGAGCTGGCCTCTGCCATCTTGGAACCTAGAAGGCTGCCAGCAATGGTCTACACTGATGGAAGGAGGACATTTCGTTCATAAAAGCCAGAGATTTTTCAATTGATATTGTCCACTTTTTTCTTTTGGCATTTTTTTCTTCTAGCCTGACTGCTGAGTGACTAACATTTTACTCATTTTTTTTCTCTCATTACAATCTTCCACATCCCTCCTCCTGGTCCAAAATAGAGACGTCCCCAAAGGCCTTACATTTTCCTGACTATCAGCCTGTTTCTCTTGGGCTCTTTCCGAACTCACTTCCCATTTGTCACAACCAAAGAGGTGGTCTGCATTTCCAGTGAGTCAAAGATTTGAGCCCCATGCCATTCTTAGGAGACAAAACATTTCCATTGTTACAAGGATTCATAAACAAAGAAAGGAAAAACATTTAAAATTTTCAGATTTTCCTTTGGAAACATCCAAAGAGCAAATTTTAAAGCATTATTCATTTATTGAAGCTTCACTTTAAGTCAATAAATAAAATTATTATGATATGTCTATAAAACTTACTCAGTGTGACTCTCCAGTAATGTTTTAAAACCAAGTCTGTATATTCCAGTTATGAAGAGCAGGACCCTGGCATGCATATGCTTCGAATGGAAGCCAAAGACAGGAACTGGAGACTCAAGAAACCGGCCCCCTCAATGGAGTCTCTTACCCCATGTCACCTCCCTGGTCTTTTCTCTGTTATCGCCACCACCTCCTAAACCCCAATGCTATGTGGCCAAGTGTGATCTGAGCACTGCCGTGTGAACACTGGCTTTGCCTCTCCAACTCCATTAAATCCTAAAACGCATCCCTCCTTACCCCACATCATTTCCACACCCACGTAGTTTTTGAATTTGATAGTATTGCTGGTAACATCAGCCAAATAATTTAAGGTGGAAATCTCAGTGTATTAGCTTCCTGTTGCTGCTGTAACATATTACCATGAGCTTGATGGTTGAAGACAACACAAATGTGTTAGGTTAGAGTTCTGTAGGTCAGAAGTCCAATATGGGTCTTGTCAGACTAAAATCAGGGTGTTAACAGGCTACATGCCTTTCTGGAGGCTCTAGGGGAGACTGGGTTACTACAGAATTCAATTCCTTGCAGTCGTAGGCCAAGGTCCTCATTTTCCTGCTGGCTATAAACTAACTCCAGAAGCCACCCACATTTCTCAGATCACACCTCATTCCTCCATCTTCAAAGCTAGCACGGTAGGATGGGGTGGGGAGTCCCTTCACCTGGGGCATGCTGCTGACTCATTCTTCTGCCTTCCTCTTCCACTTTTTTTTTTTTAAACTTTTTTTTAATGTTTTGTTTATTTCTAGGAGAGAGAGAGAGACAGCGTGAGCAGGGGAGGGTCAGAGAGAGAGGGAGTCACAGACTGAAACAGGCTCAAGGCTCTGAGCTGGCAGTCAGCACAGAGCCCGACGCGGGGCTCGAACCCACGAACCGCGAGATCATGACCCAAGCGAAAGTCGGACGCTTAACCAACTAAGCCACCCAGGCGCCCCATTTCCTCTTCCACTTTTAAGAACTCCCAGGATTAGACTGGGCTCACCTAGGCAGCCCACAATAATCTCCCTGTGCCACAGTCTTTAACTAGAATCACAATGTACAAAGTCCCTTTTGTTCTGGGAGGTCACCTATCTACAGGTACCAGGCACCAGGGCAGGGACATCTTAGAGGCCCCATTATTCTCCCTACAATGCTCAGAAATCCAGGTTTCTTTTTAAAATATAGAAAATATAAATCACAAGGAATCACCCTCAATGGAAAACAAAATCTCACAGGGGTTAAGAGAAGGGCTTGGAAACCCAGAGTTGGTTTAAGCAATAGAACTGAGCGTACGAATCAAATGCTCACTCTCTGGCCATTGCCCCTGACTCCTCCCTTCTCCAACCTCCATGTCCAGTAGGTGCTTCCCACCGTAACCTGGGGCTATTGTAAGGAGTAAAGAGAGATGGCGTATGTATGAGAAACAGCAACAGCACAACACTGGTTGGTGCCTCCTGTGAGGCAGGCTAATACTTCATACACGCTTTATTATCTGATCAACCAACAACTCCCTGAGATAATGTGAATTCATTAGCATCAGTCCATTTTAGTGCTGGAGAAACAGTCTGGGCAAGGTGCAGTGACTTGTTCAAGGCCCCACCAGTAATTCACTGTACAGCTGACTTTTGAGCCCAGACAATCTGACCTCAGAGCCTACCCTCTGAGTCTCTACTCTTCTGCTTTCAATGACAAACTATGTAGACCATAAACTAACATAAAAATGTAGGGGATTATTATCAATATTCCCTAAGTGCTCTCTTGTCCGTTCCTTCTTCCTACTGCTCCCTTCTAAGCCTAGGCCTTGGTCGCCTCATACTTGAGTGTAATATTAGAACCCCAGAATCTTCTAGTTGGAAAGGATCTTAATGGTCTTTGCATTCGACTTCTCGCCCCTTCAAAACGTTGAACAAATGCATACTATTGGCTCATGATCCCAATTCGGCTCTCGGGCAAGTTCTATCTTGCCCACACACTGGGAAACACGCTGAAGTTTTTGAAAGTTTGAATTACTTACCTACATTTAAAAATCAGGCGATCTCAAATGAAATTCCAAATTTTCCCCTGCCAATACTAGGAGTTTTAGATGACATCTTTAGGTCAGCACTCTGGCCCTCTAAAGCATACTCTGGCTCCAACAGCCAGTGGAGGTGGCTCTCTATTTTCATCTTAAAGTTTATTCCTTGACTACATCATTCACTCAGCAGTGTCTGTGCCCTTCACTTGCCATTTGTTGGGCATATACTGTTATTTAACTTCTCTACTGTATGTCTTGTGTTCCCAACTAGATGCTAAGCTGCTTGATGCTTTATTATCCTCCAGGAAGACATTCTAATGTTCTGTATCTGGTAGATGTACATAAATATTTTTTGGATTGACTGATGACATCGTAAGGAGTCTCCATTGGTCAGGGATCAGTCAGGAACCCATGACCGGTAGGTCAAGAGCAGGAACTTAACACAAACAGTGCCAGGAGTCAGGACCTTGGGATACAAAGCACAGCAGGGGAACGGTAGGGAACGAATCAGAGAGCAACGAGGTGGTGTCTATGAAGGAAAAGACTTGAGAGTATTTCTTAGACGGCTATTATTCAGAATCTCAACTTTGGAATACTAGTTGTAATTGCCAATCACAGCAGACAGATTGCTTGACAGACCTTACAAATGTGTGCTAAAGGGGCCATTCAAATACATGTCACAAACATCATAACAAATTCAATGATCCTGACCCTTCACTGCCCATAGAAGTGACCTCAATAATATACCCTTTATTGGCTCTTCCTCTTCTCCTAATGCCCTCTTCCTGTTCCCTGAAGTCACTTCCCCAACAAACTACCTGCACACAAGTCAGGGGAGGTCACAGCTGGCTGTTCCTGATGTTTTCATTTTTCTGCCCACTCTCTGAAGCCTGATGCCAGCAGTGGGGGTGGGGTGGGGGTTGTAAGCCCCTAAATGTGAGGTGGCTGGTGGCCTTAAATCTGGGACTATGGCAACACTAATGAGTATTTACTTCCAACACATTTGCCCCAAGTTGAATGGGAAAGATAAAGACTTCATCTTTGAGGAGTGGACTTAACCGAGATATGACTAGCCCCCTTGCATGAATTTTTAGACCCAGCTGAAACTTGGAATCTGATGGCAGTCCTCCTCTGGACTGAATTACTATTCCATAGAGAGATGATTCAAAGCTAGGCGCTGCGCCCAGACACTCATATATGGGAACCCCAAGCAAAACAATATTGTTTTGTTATTATATTGGCTCTTCAGGGCTTGGACAACAGATACTCTTCCAAAACTGTATTTGCAGATTTTACTACATAATCAACAAAATGAATGAGAACAATTCTCCTTTGGAACAGCCGAGAAGTGTTTACTTGAGCTGTGGCTGTCTCACGTCACACTGCTCAATAAATGCTCTGACATAACATTTTTATTAAACGATTAATAATGACATCATTAGAGAAAACTTCAGCGGCTAACTGATGGAACTCCCCAAAGTGCAAACGACCACCAAGTCTAGTGGGCTTGGCCTTTACTGAACAATGGCAGTACACCCTTGCTTCTTCATGGAATCTCTCCCCCCCAATTCCCGTGAAACATATGACCTTCTAGCCGCGTCTCATCTCCTCCTAACCTCCCCCCACTCAGCCACACAGGCCTCCTGGCTGCTCTTCCAACACACTGGCCATATTTGCACTTTGCACTTCCAGGTCTGCACCCACTGATTCCTCTGCCTGGAACACTTTCCCTCCCAAGAGCCCCTTGGCTTGTGCCCTGGTGCCTCCTTGGAATTTTGCTCAAATGTCACCTTCTCTGAGAAGCTGACCCACACCACTCTATTCAAAATCCCAACATTTCCTCCCTTTGCCTGACCCTTTCCATCCCTTGATCCCTTTCCATCTAATAAGTATGTATATGTTTATGTACGTGTATATTTTTATATTTGTGTGCACGTGCACACACACACACACACACACACACACACACACACACACACACGGCACTTAGATGGTGCGTCTCCTAACATTTTGTGCCTTAGACCCTTCACTTGCCTCACTCTAGGCCTAGCCCTATATCACTGATAAGGCTTTTTTTTTGCCTCGAAAAAGCCGATTTTCACTCCCGTGGGGGCAATATTAGCCCCTGGAGAGAAGGCAGGCTCTTAGGTCACTTACTCCCGGAAGAGATACAGCTTAAGGAAAGCAACATTTGCTTGGTGCCCCTCCTTTCCCTGACTCCCAGTCCTGTCTAGGGTAATTCTACTGTTAGTTGACAAATTCTTTCATGCCAAAGCACCTGTAACTCATGGGCCAGGGAGAGTTTCTTGTGGTAGTTTTAAGTGCAGAAGCACCTGGAAACGTAGGGGTAAGGGCACTGATGGTTAAGAGTTCAGAAAGTTTTCTAGTCCCTCTCATTTTTTTAAAGTTTATTTATTTATTTTTGACAGAGAGAGGGCACGAGTGAGGGAGGGGCAGAGAGAGAGAGAGGAAAAGAGAGAATCCCAAGCAGGATCTGTGCTGTCAGCTCAGAGCCTGACATGGGGCTCTGACCCACGAACTGAGCTCCAATCAAGAGTCGGACGCTTAACCAACTGAGCCACCTAGGAGCCCATCTAGTCTCTTTTAGATCACACCACTCTTGGCCAGCTCACAGTCAAGCACTGACCCCCTTGCCATCTTAGTTTAGGTTCCCTGGGGGTGCAGAGCCTAGGATAAGGACTTGGAGACAAAATGGACTCCCTACTCTCCCCTCTCCCCAGCCCCTAGCACAAAACAATATATACTGTTTAATATAGCTATGAAATAAACAAGGAGGGTGATCGGAAGTGAGATGGCCAGAGAGGCAGCTGCTGCAGTAGACTGGCCAAGACACGATGAGGCTTGAACTTGTACTTGGGAAGCTGGCACAAAAAGAAGTTCGACAGACACTTTTTTTTTTTTACTGTTTTATTTATTTCTGAGGGACAGAGAGAGAGACAGCGTGAGCAGGGGAGGGTCAGAGAGAGGGGGAGATACAGAATCTGAAGACAGGCTCCAGGCTCTGAGCTGTCAGCACAGAGCCCGATGCGGGGCTCGAGCCCACGAACCGTTAGATCACGACCTAAGCCGAAGTCGGATGCCTAACTGACTGAGCCACCCAGGCACCCCTCGACAGACACTTCTAAGGTAAAATGAGAGGATGGGGGTGTCACTGAGATGGCGGGGTGTGAGGAAATCAGAGTCAGCCCCAATAGCTGATGTAACATTGCTCTGAATCCCTCAAGTGTGATAAGTAGGCTAACAACCTAGACTGTGAAACCCAGACGGCCTAGGTTCCAATCTGCCACTTGTTAATTCCCCTCAACTTTTATAATCCTCCACTACATAACTTTGGACAACTTGCTTGCCCCACCCGCACTTCAGCTTCAGGAAAATAGGGATGAAGATAATCACAACAGGACGTACTTCACAGGTACTACTATTACAGTATTGAGGAGAACACACAGGAGATTCTGCTCATGTACGTAATTAATACTATCGTGCTCTATTCCTTGTTTTCCCAGTGACTTTTCTAAAACTGATCTCTCCCTTCTGTTGAACTAGATTTCCGCTTCACTTTCTTTTTTTCTTTATATAATTTGCTTCTGATTTTCAAACACGTTTGGGATCACTTTGGAAACTTAAGGAAAGAGGCAGAAGTCAAAGGGTTTCAGGAGATCTGGTGACTATAACTTATCTTTAAGGTCTTGCACAAAGTTGAGACCTGGCAAAATTTCAGGAGAGAAGTTAAAGGCACATCTAGTCATGACGTTATTAGGTTGCCCTCTAGTGGGATGTGCAGGCGCCCTAGGGGTCACTGGCTGGCTTCTAAAAATTAACATTAGTTTCTTTTCTAATTATAATAATAAGGTGGGTTTAAGCGGAGAAAACTGTGAACCACAGAAAAGTATAAAGAAAAAAATGTTTTTAAATAGTCATCAGAATCTTTCTACTCAGAGATGGGTCAGCCAGCTGTACAGACCTTCAGATTATCTTTGGGCTGGCTGCAGAACAGAGACACTTCAATAGAGGCTTGGAGATGTTAGCATCATGTTTTATGGAGAAGTATTAACAGATATAAAACTGAACTTGTTTGCGTGCTAGTATGTATGGTGTCTTGGTAATGTAGCTAAGGTGCATTTGCCAGAATTCCCTTTTCTGTATGTTTCTGGGTTTCATGGGACACGAGAGAGTGTCTAGTGGGAGACGTGGGCAGAAGTGGGACAGCAGCTGCCTCACATCATTCATGTGAGGGGGCTGCCAGCTTACAACTGCCCCACCTCCCCCTGCACACACTTCAGCTTCTCCGACTCCTGGACGAGGTGTGCATTTAATTTCGTGCTAAGGAGGGTGCCTGGGGCACTCAGTCGGTTGAGTGTCTAACTCTTGATTCTGGCTCAGGTCATGAACTCACAGTTCGTGGGATCGAGCCCCATGTCAGGCTCTGTGCTGACGGCACAGAGCCTGCTTGGGATTCTCTCTCTTCCTCCCTTTCTCTCTCTCTGCCCCTCCCCCTCGCATCCTCTCCCTCTCTCTCAAAATAAATGAACATTAATTTTGTGCTAAGGGCCCAGTTTCTGCAGGACAATCATACTACCAAGGCCACAGGTAACAAGAACTGACACGATTATCAGTCTGTTGTGGGTTCCAACTCGTTCCTGTTGTCACCCATCTTACCGCCCTCCCTACGGCCTTCTCATTATACATGTCAAGTTCTGGCACCAGATGTGAAGTCAACAGCTTTACAGAGACTGCTTAGTTGGCTCCCACAGCTGTATAATGTCAAATCCCTGTGACAAATTCCTGTGTGTATGTGTGTGTGTGTGTGTGTGTGTGTGTGTGTGTGTGTGTTCCTAGTGATTCTTCTTCTGTGACTGAACCCTAACTTAAATAGTATGAAACAAGAAAATTCTGAAGCAATTAGGACAAATTATCTATTAGTGCACAGTTCACTACAGTAGCCACCAGCCATGTGTGGCTATTTAAAGTTATTTTAATTCAAGTTAATTAAAATTAAAATCCAGTTCCTCTGTCACGTTTCAAGTGCTCAGTAGCCACACTTGTTCGGTGGCTACTGTACTGGACAGCACAGATACAGAATACTCCCATTATCGAAAGAAATCTCTGTCACCAGGCTGGTCTCTAGTGACAATGGCTAGTATGGACTTTCTTACAACATGTCAGCTGCATTCCAGGCAGCTCTGTGCACACTGATTCATGCCATCTGCATATAATTCTATGAGAAAGGTGCTGCTGTTTTACAGATAAGGAGACTGAATCACAGTGATTAAACCCCTTGTTACAGTCAGAGTAAATAAATGGTAGAGGTAAGATTTGACCCCAGAAAGTCCAAGTCTGTAGTCTTTTTTTTTTTTAATGTTTTATTTATTTTTGAGAGAGAGGTAGAGACAGCGTGAGCAGGGGATGGTCAGAGAGAGAGGGAGATATAGAATCCGAAACAGCCTCCAGGCTCTGAGCTAGCTGACAGCACAGGGCCCAACATGGGGCTCGAACCCACAAACCATGAGATCATGACCTGAGCTGAAGTTGGATGCTTAGCTGACTGAGCCACCCAGGCACCCCAAGAGCCTATAGTCTTAACCTTAGGCCAAACTGTGAAGGTCTCAATGGCCTGGGTTAGCACAAAGGGAGTGAGCAGGTGATTCCGGTGGGCCTCATGGCATCAAAGGACTCTATCCTGACTCGATGATGACCATAGTAGTGACCATAACAGACTCCCCGAGCCTGGACTGTATGAACGTGGGCTCGTATATGATCTTAAGAAAGAAAAGATGCCTACCCCACCTCACCCTACCTTCCAACGGCAGAGTGAGATGTACCGACAACCCTGGGGAGAAGGGTCATAGATGTATTAGTTAAGGTAAGGCAAATGGCTGCAATAATTAAATCCTAAAATCCTAGGGGCTTACAAAAAATAGAAGCTTACTTTCTAGGTGTAAAGTCCAATCAGCAGCCTATGGGGCAGCCTATCGGCGGCTCAGTCAACTTCAGCTCAGGTCATGATGTTGTAGTTTGTGAGTTCAAGCCCCATGTTGGGTTCTGTGCTGAAAATCTTGAAGCCTGCTTCAGATTCTGTGTCTCCCCCTCTCTCTGCCCCTCCCCTGTTCATGCTCTGTCTCTCTCTCTCTCTCTCTCTCTCAAAAATGAATAAACGTTAAAAAAAAAAAAACCTTAAAGTCCAAGCAGCAGTGTAGAGTGGAGGGTGGGGTGGGGCAGAGAGAGGGGCGTCTGCTCCGTGCAGGCACGGAGGGGCCGGGCGGACAGAGGCACTGCCATGTTCAACATGAAGATCCCAAGTGTGCTCTGCAGAGCTACATCCAGCAGGCAAACAGGGCAAGAGAGTGAGGGGAATTAATGGCCAAGGCTGAAAGTGGCAAACATCCCTTCTGCCCGCATACATTATTAGGCAGAACTCAGTCACACAGCCATTCCAAATTACAAGGGAGGCTGGGAAATACAGTCTAGCTGTGTGCCAAGGAAGAAAAAATTAAAGTCTGGTAAACTGCCAGCCAGTCTCTGCCACATCAGATTTGAGTGTCATGGAATAATTAATATCCATTAAACTAATGATGGGACAAAATCAATGCTAAAATTACTCTCCCCAACCACCATTTTCTCTCGTTCTCTGTCATGATATGGACAAGGTCAAAAGTCAAGGAATCAGTATGAATTGGAGGAGGTAGAGAAGTCCTTGCCACTTTGAGGCTACTTATGAATTCCCCTTCTCTGTGACTCACCTCCCTAGTTTTGCTCCTGGCAAACATCCATATCATGATTTTTTCATGATCCTCAAGAGTAGGACTCCCATGTGACAAACTATTTCTATAAATAGATGCATTCTAGTGAAAGTCACTAACAAAAGCTGAAGTATGGATATTCTTGTTACATACTACTTAGCTGCAAAAGTTGTATATTTGCGGGCACCTGGCTGGCTTAGTTGGTAGAGCATGCAACTCTTGTTCTCACAGTCATGAGTTCGAGCCCCACACTGGGTGGAGACATACTTAAGGAAACAAAAAAAATTATTTTAAGGAAAAGTTGTATTCGCAAGTTGTCTCTATTTTGAGGCCATGTAAAAAGCTTTGCTATAGCACTTCTGGACGGAAAATCCTTAGCAGGCCTTTTGGCTTCTGTATGTTAGTGGCTCGTGTTCTAATGTCTTCACCTTATATTGTCTTGGGCTCATCATGAGCTTTGAAAGACTGATCTGGGATTCCTCACTTTTAATAATATGTAAATCTTGACCTGGTAATCTCCTCCATCTGAATGAAGAGCCATGTCCATTTATTTCTAATAAATGAATGAGCATACCTCCTTAACCAAGCTATAAATGTGATCAGGAGACTGGGCTCTTGGGGGTGCCTGGGTGGCCAAGGCAGTTAAGCGTCTGACTTGATTTTGGCTCGGGTCATGATCTCTCAGTTCGTGAGACTGAGCCTTGTATCAGGCTCTGCGCTGAATGTGGAGCCTGCTTGGGATTCTCTCTCTCCCTTTCTCTCTCTCTGCTCTTTCCTCCCCCCACCCCATCTCCCACTCATGCTCTCACTCTCTCAAAATAAATAAACTAAAAAAAAAAAAAAAGACTGGGATCTCAAGTGAGACTTACTTGGTTTCAAACCCTGGCTCTGCCTTGAGGAAGTTTCTAACATTTCCCTGCTTGTATTTGTACACCTGTAAAATGGGGGTGATTACTTTGCATAAAATTATATTACATTTATATTTTATCACAGTTCCAGCAATAAACTATAATTACTAATTCAGACTCTGTGCTCTTGAATAAAGTTTACTTTTATGTAATAATGGGGTCTATTTTCCTTTTAAGATTTTATTTTTAAGGAACCTCTATACCCAATGTGGGGCTCAAACTCACAACTCTTGAGATCAAGAGTCACATGTTCTTCTGACTGAGCCAGCCAGGCGCCCCCTGATTTTTTTCTTAAGGCAAACGACATATCAATAATTCAGAGGGGCATTTAAAAAATTATGAAGATGGTTTCTTTCCAAAATCTGCATGTATGTCACTTCCTTCTAACTATAAAACATTCTTATGTATTCACTAATGCTTGATTAGCAGGACTATAACTTACAACACTGTCTAATTCAAGTTTCCATAGCTTAGGATCATAGGAATCTATGTCCTAGAAAGACCATGGGCTCCATCTCTACATCACACATCAGGAAAATGAAGTTCACAGAAATTCATTTTAGAGGTAAGGGAGACTTGAAGATGACCTAGTACAATTTTCAAATCTAGAAAACCGGCAGAGGAGAGGTAGTCACTTAGACTATATATCATTATTTGAAAGCATGTTTATTTGCCTCCAGTAAGCTACATGAGAAAATTAGAGTGCAATTTTTTTAAAATGGTTTATTGTCGAGTTGGTTTCCATACAACACCCAGTGCTCATCCCAGCAAGTGCCCTCCTCCATGCCCATCTCCCCCCTTCCCCTCCCCTCCACCCATCAGTCCCCAGTTTGTTCTCAGCATTCAAGAGTCTCTCATGGTTTGCCTCACTCCCTCTCCCCCACTATTTCCCCCTTCTTCTCCCCCATGGTCCTCAATTAAGTTCCTCCTTATCCTCCTATACGACTGTGATTTTTAAAAATTACAGCTACAGCTGGTTTTCTACTGCTGATCACAAAAACTGGATACAGTTATGTATGTCTTTGCTCAACATAAAAATGAAAAAATTCTTAAATAAATCATTTGAAAGATACTATCTTTTTAGGGCTTGGAGTCAGTGGAAGAAAAGAATTACAAAATAGGTTATAGGTAGGGAAAAAACTAGAGACCAAACTAGCCCACCCTCCTCACACTATAAGTGAGGAGACAAGCTCAGAAACATGGAGGGATTTGCCCAAAGTTCATTCATTTGTTAAAAATTTTAAAGCCCTACTGCATATGCCAGGGACTAGGGTTACAGCAGAAAATAACACCAAGCTCCCGGCTTCAAACAGAGCTTGCATTTTAGTCATATCATGCAACTCACTTAAAAGTATTAAAACTCTGCTTTGAAAATATCCTGTAACTGAAATTTATTTTACGAATTCAAACTCAACCCTTCCTACCTGTCCACTAAAACTCAGAAGGTTAGACTCTACTATGAATCCAAATCAGTGTAATAATAAATCACATATTAGGAGCAAGACGAAAAAAAAAAAAAGACTATACGGTTGAAATACAACGCCATATAATAAGAAGTATGTGTTCAGTTCTTATTCGATTAATGAGATCATTCTAAGCAATTCGAATTTATTCACCAAAGTGAGACTATTGTCTATTTCATATTTTCCATTTCTCTCTTCTTTAACAAAATTCTATACTGTAATGAATATTATAGCAACAAGAATAACTTTTACTTCAAGCTATGTGCATTACTAAAAGAAACTAACACAATTGCCACAAACATCATTATGAAAGCATCCTCAATTTATACTGATGGTTTTAGACGGCACTGTGATCCTATGAACACAAGACTTCTCGCCAAGATCAGTATGTTTCTTATTATTTCCTTCAAGTACGGATACACCTGCCTCAAGGTACATTTCAACAGCATATTCCCTTGGAATATCAACTTACTCCCTAATAGATTAAATCAGTGGAGCTATTGCTTTTATTCCTCAGATCTCTCTCAATGTTTATCTGGTCCTTTGGGAGTACAAATCCATTTCAGGACGAATGAATATGGCTAAGTTTCAATCAGTCAAAGTTGCATAAAAACCATTTGCAACTGCTTCAGGGACTAAACACCGAGGACGCAGTTAAGAACACAGGTTCTAGAATCCCAGCACCTCCACTTTCCAGCTGCGTGAACTTGGAAGTGACTCCAACTGTCCAAGCCTCAGTTCCCTCATCTAGGAAATAAGGGATTAACACTTGATTGTTGCTATTGTCAAGACCAACTAAGCTAACACATGAAGCACTTACAGGGACATAAAGCATAGCACAACTGATCCTTGAACAACATGGGTTTGACTACGTGGGTCCACTTATGTGCAGACTGTTTCAATAAATACAGGCCGGTACTGCAAACGTATTTTCTTTTCCTTATGATTTTCTTAATAACATTTTCCTTTCTCTAGCTTACTTTATCATAAAAATACGTTGTATAGGGGTACCTGGGTGGCTCAGTTGGTTAAGCGTCTAACTTCGGCTCAGGTAGGATCTTGTGGTTTGTGAGTTTGAGCCCCATACTGGGCTCTGTGCTGACAGCTCAGATCCTAGAGCCTGCTTCAGATTCTGTGTCTCCCTCTCTCTCTGCCCCTCCCCTACTTGTCTGCGTGCTCTCTCTCTCTCTCACAAAAATAAACATTAAAAAAATTTTAATACAGTGTATAATGCATATGACACAAAATATGCATTAATCAACTATGTATGCTATCAGTAAGGTTTCCGGTCAACAGTAGGCTATTAGTTGTTCAGTTTCTGGGGAGTCAAAGTTATGTGCGCATTTTTGACTATACAGGGGTCAGCACCCCTAACCCCCATGTGGTTTTCAAGAATCAACTGTAAACCTTTGAAATGTTAACCCTTATTGTGTTAGAATGTTTTCAGGGGCAAGTCACAGAATACCCAATTAAAAGTACCATAAACACTAAAGACATTCATTTAGCCCACTTAAGAAACCTAAAGCAGACAGTTCTAAGAGGGTTCGTCCTGCAGCTCACGGAGACCCAGGCCCTTTCTATCCTTCTGTTCTCTCATCTTCAGAATGCTGTTCACTCAACACCTTCAAACTTTCAGGGTATCTCCATTTTCCACTGGCACTCACTACTTCCTCTCAGTGTATTTAAGATGGCTACCACTGTTTGAGGCATCAAATCCAGACCCAGAAACATCCAGATACAGCACTATCTGACAGAATTTCCTGCAATAATGGAAATATTATGCATTTGTGCTTGCATCTGCATTCTCCTTGAATCTCATTTTAAGAGCGGGTAAATTTGGGAGGCACCTGGGTTAACCTTCCGACTTCAGCTCAGGTTATGATCTCACGGCTCTTGAGTTCGAGCCCCGCGGCAGGCTCTGTGCTGACAGCTCAGAGCCTGGAGCCTGCTTCAGATTCTATATCTCCCTCTCAGCAACTTATGCTCTCCCTCTCCCTCTCTCAAGAATAAATAAACATTAAAAATTTTTTTAAAAAGAGTGGAGAAAATTTTCCTCGAATTCCACCAGGAGATTTTCCCATGTGTCTCACTGGTCAAAAGGAAGTCACATGCCCACTCCTAAAATCAAACACTGACAAGGAACAGCGTTTCCACAGTTGGCTTAGAATAATTAGGATTTGCTCCTGAGTCATGTGGAAAGGAGTGAGCACCCTATGAGGCCAGGGCTTGGCCAGCAAGTAAAAAGCAAGGAATGGTTGTCATTTAAATTTGATCAGTAGTATGTGCTGTACCATTTCTGCTCTGTCTAAATCAGAGATCTGTAAACTATAGCCCAAGGGCCAAATCCCACCATCCAATTGCATTTGTAACAAATATTTCATTGGTGCAAAGTCACACCTATTTGCATACTGCCTGTGGCTGCTTTGCCTACACCAACAGAGTTGAGTAGTTGCCACAGAGACTGTGTGTGACCCATGAATCTAAAAATATTTGTTATCTGGCTCTTCATAGAAAAAGTTTGCCAACTCTTGGTCTAAAAGGACATTCCTTATGATTAAAATCACCATGGTTAAGAATGCTGGCTACAGCATCCTCGTATGGCCAAAAGCAAGCACTTTGTGCAGGCTGGGGTTGAGGATGGAGTCCTGGAGAGCTGCTTTCAGGACCCTGATAGCATTTCTTACTGAGTAATTTTCAAAGTTACTCCACTGCTTTAGGCTTCAATCTTCTCATAGCAAAGTGAGATGATACAATTTTTTTTGCCCACCTCAGCGGGGACATGGTGAGATGATGTACACCAAGGTGTCTTGTAAACCATGAAGACCTACAGAAATATCCAGTTGGATTGTTGCTACTGCTGTTTTTTTTTTTTTTTTTAAATAAACTTTATTTATTTAGTTTGAGAGAGAGAACATAAGCAGAGGAGGGACAGAGAGAGAGGGAAAGAGAGCCCAATACACGGCACAAAGTCACGAACCAGGAGATCGTGACCTGAGCTGAAACCAAGAGTCAGCCGCTCTACCGACTAAGCCACCTAGGCGCCCTATTTGCTGCTGCTTTTAATGTCCGATACTATGACTGTTGCTACCGGATCGTACCAAGAGACACTGGACTTTTCCACAAGGAACAAGGTGAGGGTAGCACTGGCTACTGGTTGATTTGCCAGTCAGCAAAAGCCACTTCTGGAGCTTTTATCAATTTAGAAATCAAGACATTCATTGGCTTTGCTGTAACTTTAAGAACCTTTGAAATCACCTTACATAATAAAAATGTAGTTTAAAACATATTTTAAATAGTTTCTAATTTCACATTAAGAATTTTGAATAGGAGAGCAGCTTTGAAGTGAGGCAGCAGACACGAGTGGTTCTAGTTCAAAGCAGATGCCAAGGATTCCTGGTAAACCCAGGACAGTGAATGAGGAATCTGAAGACTGTCCCTACTGGTTGACTGAACGCACAGAATCTGAGAGTTCGAAGGAATCTTAACAGGCGATCCATCAGCTGAGACCCTTCATCATACGGAGGAGAGGAAACCATTCTTCTAGAGTAATTCTCGCCGACGAGCAGCCGCTTCACGGAGGCCTGTGCGGACGTGACAGGAGCAGCGCAGGCTGTTATCACTGGGCTTGGAAGATGTCAGCTGAGGGCAGAGACTCACGATGCAGAGTATCTCTAGGCTTTTGACTAGAGCCACAAATCAAAACTAGTCAAACAACTAGAGTTTATTGAGTACTATGTGCTAGACTATGAAGGATACAGAGAGAAGATGTCATCACCCTTACCCACAAGGACCTGACTAGGTATTTCCTCATACTTCAGGTAAAACCAGAAGGAGGAGCAGAATTCAGGGTAAGATGATCACCTTCTACAGTCCCTAGCAAAGTGTCCTAACACAACTTCAGTGTTTTAGTATGTGTTCACTTTAAAGTTAGTTTAAAATTTATGCATAGAATTTAGATGTACAAACAGTAGCAACGATAAACAAACAGAAAAAAACATACCCAAGCTTCCTTTAATGTCTAAGATGGCTCCATCTTATTTTGGAGCCTCTATTCCAGAGGTTGCTCTAAAATGATCTCCAGTTAAGTCAATGTCTTTTGGATAAATGCACAATCTTTGCAGTCCCTCCTCTTCCTTCCAGTAGTCAATATGGCTTCCAGGTTGGGGATGGGGCATTAGTGTCCTTCTGGCAATAGGGAGAAGGGGCCTGGATCTGTAAGCCCACCCCATGCAAGGCACTGGGTTCTCAATGGCCTCTCCAAAGATCTCCCTCACCCTGTGGCGTTCCTGGGTATCCAGCTGGCATTCACTGCTAAAGGCTGTGTCACTGGCCCCCATGGTCAATTCTCTCAGTAGCCCACCCTGGCCTGCAGGTCCCTCTCTTGCTGACCCAGGTCCCCTTACATCCCAACGCTGATCGTCTGTCACATCCTGCACCTGGCCCTGGCTCTAAATTGTCTACACCATCACTTTTGCAGCCCTGCCCCTGCCCCTGGCTCACACAACAGTGACACACAAGGAACATAGGGCCAATTAGAATCTGTACGCTGCCCCACAAGAGACAAAAAAGGCTTGAAAGAGACATCATCTCCAGCCTTCTTTCCGCCTAAACACACTATGGCACCATCTCTCATCCCTACCATGGCCCCCGTGTTGATGTATAGGCTGCTATGAGGAGCTCTGACCAGGAGTTCTAAGTGCAACGTCAGACACAAAATGTCCTCTGCTTTCAGCTTCCTCCTCAACCTATCCTGAGACTCTGTCATTCCCTGTCACCACTACTAGCTGCCAGGGAAAGAGTCAGGGTCTACCAGCAGTGACCCCATGCCTGGCGGGGGGGGGGGGGCGGGTAGGGGGAACTCGTGGGCTGTAAGATTGGCTGAGCATCAGATCAACACCATGGTATTTATAATCGCATGTGTACAGATGGAGAACTGAATGGGAAGGAGCGCAGCACCTGGTTTGGTACCGGGAAACAAAGTCAAACAAGCCAGCTTCTCTGCCTTTCAAGAGCATTATAGTCTACACTCCCACAGCTCTAATGGTCACCGCACACGGAAGAACAAAGACTTGGACGGACAAATCATGAGAAGGTAAGAAGAAACAAGACACTGAGGCCTTGGAAGAGGGGAATTAGAGAGGAATCTACCATTGGAAATGCCTGCAGTACAGAAAGATCTAGGCCCAGACCAGAGAGAGAAAGTTAGGGATTACAGCTCATGAGCTCACTAAACTGGCTCAAATGTGTAATTGTTTCCAAATGGGGAAGACAGCTCTGCAAGAATGAAATTATAACCATCTTCCACTATTATGTCATTTCACCCTCTGGAAAATAGTTGTACCTAAAAGAAGACCTCCTTCAAAGATAAAGAGAGAGAGAGAGAGAGAGCAAGAGCGAGGGAGAGCGAGAAGGAAAGAAAAAAGAACAAAGGCATTGGCCCAGCCCAGGAAAGCTAGAGGCTAGAAAAAAGTATGGTTACCTACCAAAGCTCATCTGATCCGGGGTTCTGGTAGCCCAAGAGTGACTTCCTCACATATTACCAAATTAGACAACTGAACATGTTAAGATCTAAGGATTCTCTCCGTTGGCCAGTGGCCTAACAACGCAGGGTCAGACCCACCTCTCCTTACTGCTAATTAAGAGCTACTGAGTCACCTCTCAGGCTTCCAGGGTGAAGCTACTGCGTTTGCAATCCAGATGTCCCAGAGGTAGGGTAATGGCTACTCTCCGGCTGCTTACCCCAGGTTCCCTCTCCACCTTCTCCCCATGCCTCACTGACACGTTCATTTAGTCTTCACACACTTACGAGGCAGCCTGGTAGAGTGTGAACAGGATAAGCTACAGATTCCAACAGGGAATCCTCCAAGCTATGAAACTGTGCAAATAACTTAATCTCTTTGACACTCAATTTCTTCATCTGCAAACTGAGACTAAACATACATATCATGATGTGTTTTTGTGAGGACTAAGTGAGATGATGTACATAGTGCCCAGCAGGGCCTGGCCAGGGCAAGCCCCCAGTCCTCATTCGGTGGCCTCCCATTTGATTCCCACCCGCCTCACCAAGCCTTCCTTCTCCCTCCTTACCCAGCACTGACGAGGCACTAAAAGGACTTGTGATGCAAAGGAAGAAGCTAATGCTGTCATATAAGGTGACAAGTATAAAAAGATATGGATAAAGAGAAAAAGGAGCAGGGCACCTGGGTGGCTCAGTCGGTTAAGCGTCCAACTTCGGCTCAGATCATAATCTCATGGTTCATGGGTTCAGGCCCTGCTTCGGGCTCTCTGCTGTCAGCATGGGGCCCACTTCAGATACCCCACTCCACCCCTCCCCTGCTCTTGTGTGTATCTTCTCTTTCTCTCAAAAAAAATATTTTTTTTAAAAAAAAGAGAAAAAGCACTGGGGAGAGAGATTTAATTCTTTTGAAGAGATCAGGGCAGATTTTGAGAGGTAGTGATATTTGGCTGGACCTTGGAAAATGAGTGAGGTTCCAAGTGGGGAGACCCCGGAAAGCAGAGGGAGGGAGTAGGGAAGTGTGACAGGGAAGAAGCCCATCATGGGGGCATTAACGAGCAGGCTACCACCATGGGCAGCTGCGGCACAATCCGACAATCTACTACGTTTGCAGAACACGCCTCGGCATCACCTCACCAAGGGACGAGCAAGCTGACGCAGGGGAACACAAACTCTCGTCCCTCACTACTCTCAAGTGTTAGCTCCCTGGCACTTCTGGCTTATTCCACACACAGGCCACACATGGTCCTACAGGCACAGATCATTCTCAGAGGGACGTGGGAGCCACTAGCCTGCATGCACTTTCCTGTTTTCCTGCCCCATTTTCATCATTTTTCAATACATTTTTTTCAAAAAGACTTACTTCTACCATGCAGCTTTCATTTTGATGATTTTTTCCCTTAGGTTTTACTTTCCTTCCTCATTTTACTTCCCTGTGGTGGAAAACACACTGAAACATGAGACGGAAGATCTAGTATCTAGTCTGGCTCCACCACTTCCCAACCAGTCATGTCCCTGGGGACATTTACTCATCAGCAGAGTGGGGACATTTGATTTCTGCTCCGCCAATCCCACAGTGATGTTTCTATGCCTGGAGAAGACGATGTGCGAGCCCAGTTTACATGAATGTCACAGGGCCGTGACAGAATTTGTAGCCTGTGATCTCTATCTGGAGGAGTTTGCTCCCCCTACTTGTGTGATTTTTGTGAGCTGTGCAGGTAGTGTAGACTCTGAGCCAATCACATCAACATCACCTGGGAGCTTGGTAAAAGTGTCCATTCTCAGGTCCTGCCCTATACCTACTGAATCAAAACCTGTGGGGGAGGGGACAAAGACATCTGTTTTACCAAGTCCTCCAGGGGATTCTGAAATCTTGAGAACCGATGTTTTCAGAGTTCAAAAACTCTGGTTTTCTGGTTATGAGCACAAGATTCAGAACTGGCCATAAATCCCAGTCGGCCACTTCCTCGAGGAACTCACTTAGCTCTCTGAGACTCAGTTTCTTGATCTGGGAAATGAGGCTAAGGCTAGGATCTCTCCTTCATGGACTTGGTTGAGAAGCTTAAGAGAGTGAATATGTGTAAAGCACGTAGGAACCGGGCACACTGTAAGCAGTCAGTTACATGCTTAGCTCTTGTCATTTCTTTTTGTAAAGCGTGGTGGCTTCTTGACGTGCCCCGGTGCTTACTTTTTGAAAGACTGTCAATTGTGTTTTAGCCTGCTAGGAAGTCTCCCATTTAGTGTGTGTGTGTGTGTGTGTGTGTGTGTGTGTGTGTGTGTGTGTGTGTGTTGTGTGTTGTTTACATGTCACTGTTTGCTGCTCATTGATATTTGCTTTATCCAATGAAGATTCCTTGATCCTGCCACTCTCCTCTGAATAAGAAAGGTTATTTCTCTGCGTGCCCTTAAGAATTCTTCTTAAAGGGGCACTGCATGGCTCAGTGGGTTGGGAGTCCAACTCTTGATTTCAGCTTGGGTCATGATCTCATGGCTCATGAGTTCGAGCCCCGCATTGGGCTCTGTGCTGACAGGTGCAGAGCCTGCTTGGGATTCTCTCTCTCCCTCTCTCTCTCTCTGCTCCTCCCCCACTTGTTCTCTCTCTCTGTCTCCAAATAAATAAAAATACACTTAAAAAAAGAATTGTTAAATAACGTTCCTAGCGAGGATGCTTTCCATTTGCAGAGCGTTGTATTCTTTAGGCAGTGTGCCCACAGATACTGCAGCCAGGATTTCTGGCCTTTCTGTTGCCTGCCTTTATGTACCTTTTCTCCTTGCTTCATTCTAAAGAGCCTCGTTTCTGAAAACCATGCTGCTTCATTTGGCTAATTCTCTACCTACTTCCCTTAAGGTGTCCATGCAGAAGTGCCTTCAAATAGACTCTTTTTTAAAAAACAAATAAACACCAAAAATAGACCGACCCTCATGTATGTGGTCAATTGATTTATGACAAAGGTACCAAGTCCATCCAATGGGGAAAAACAGTCTTTTCAACAAAGAATGCTGTGAAAAGTGGCTATCACATGCAAAAGAATGAGGCGGGACCCTTATTTCCAACCATATTCAGAAAAGAACTCAAAATGGATCAAAGCTCCTAAACACAAGAGCTAAAACTCTAAAACTCTTAAGAAAATGTAGGGAGAAATCATCAGGACATCTGATTTGGCAGTGGTTTCTTGGATAAGACAGCAAAAGCACAGGCAAAAAAGTAAAAACAGATCAACTGGACTTCATCAAAATTAAAACCTCTGGTGCATCAAAGCACACTATTAAGACAGTGAAAAGATAACACAGAGTAGGAGAAAATATTTGAAAATTGTATTACCTGATAAAAGATTTAATATCCAGAATATAAAAAGAACTCTCGACAACAACAACAAAAAACCCCCAAAAAACCCAGTGCAAAAATGGGCCAAAGGTTTGAGTAAATGTTTCTCAAAAAACAGATATATATTATGTCCACTAAGCACATGAAAGACGCTCCCCATCACTAATCATTAAGGAAACACAAACCAAAACCACAATGAAATACCATTCCACACCCATTGCCAAAACAATAGAAAACACGAAGTGCTGGTGGGGATACAGAGAGCTTGTGCCCTACTGGTAAGATGCAGAATGGTGCCGCCACTGTGGGAAATGGTGTGGCAGATCCTCAAAAAGTTAACCACAGAATCACCATATGACCCAGCAATTCTACTCCTCGGTATACGTACTCAAAAGAATTTAAAGAGTGGACTCAAACTTGTACTTGTACATTAATGTTCACAGTAGCATTATTTACAATCGCAAAAGGTGGAAATACCCCAAGTGTCTATCAACGATGAATGGATAAACAAAATGTGATCTACACACACAAGGGAGTATTATTCAGCCTTAAAAAGAAATGAAGTTCTGATCCATTCTACAACACGGATGAACCCTGGAGCCACGCTAAGTGAATAAGCCAGACACAAAAGGAAAATATTGTATGACTACACTTATATGAGGTACCTAAATGACAAATTCATGGAGACAGAAAGAACATAGGTTACTAGGGACTGAGGAGAAGGGCAATGGGGAGTTACTGTTTAACATGTACAGAGTTTCGGGGCACCTGGGTGGCTCAGTCAGTTAAGCGTCTGACTTCAGCTCAGGTCATGATCTTGCAGTTCGTGAGTTTAAACCCCTCGTCTGGCTCTATGCTGACCGCTTGGAGCCTGGAGTCTCTTTCGGGTTCTACCTCTCCCTCTCTCTCTGCCCCTCCCCTACTTGCACTCTGTCTCTCTCAAAAATCAATGAACAGTAAAAAAGGAAAGATATATAGAGTTTATATTTGAGATGATGAACACGTGCTAAAAATGGATAGTGGTGATAGCTGCACAAAACTGTGAGTATATTAAATGCCAGTGGTTAAATGGTTAAAATCATAAGTTTGATGTTATGTTTATTTTGCAGCAAAAAAAATCCTAAATAAATACACACTGCAGAGATAAAACAGAGGACAAAATGAAAAAAAGTTTAAAAACAGCAGGCACGTTACCTTCCAGGGATGTAACCAGAACAACATGAAGACAAATGATGATGAGAAATATCTTGAACATCAGTAAAAGTTCTTCAGGTCTGCCAGCATGGCCACACTGCCTGCCGGAGAAGAACATCCTGGAACAAAATAAGGGGAACACATGAGCATCATGGCATACCATAATCACAACCCAGAAATACCCAAGGGGTCAGTTACTTAAAAAGGCAAACTGCAATTCTGCTTCCTTTAAATTACTCTGCTCCAGAGAACTGGCAATGCCAGAAGGGCACGGGCTACAGAAAGCAAAACCCATGTTTTCTATGGGAAGACCACCCAGCGGGGTATCGTATTACATTAAACAGTATTTTAAAAACGGGGCAGCTGTGTGGCTCAGTTGGTTAAGCATAGGACTTTTGATTTCAGCACAGACATCATTTCACAGTTCGTGGGTTTGAGCCTTCCGTCAGACTCTGTGCTGACGACACAGAGCCTGCTTAGGATTCCCTCTCTCTCTCTGCTCCTCCTCTGCTTGCTCTGTCTCTCTCTCAAAATAAATAAAAAAACTTCAAAAAATTTATTTGAAAAACAAAGCCCAGAAACAGACTCACAAATGCAGAAAAGAAACTAGTGGATGCCCGAGGAGACAGCTGAGGAGATAAGCAAAATAAGTGAAAGGGATTAAGAGGGACAAACTTCCAGTTATAAAATAAATAAGTCACATGGATGAAAAGTACAGTGGAAAAAGTAGAGTCAGAAATATTGTAATACATTTGTATGGGGTCAGATGGTAACTACACCTAACGGTGGTGAGCATTTCATAATGTACAGAATTGTCGAGTCACTATGCTATATACCTGAAACTAATAGAAAGAATACCGCAATGTTAAGACTACAATTTTTAAAATAGACAGGCAAGGTAGTCCCTGTGAATTTATGGAAAACTTTAATACATGCAAAATGTTAAGAAAAATTAAAAACACAAAACACTGCACATATAATTAGTAACACAATATAAAGGCTGCTTACGAACTATGTTAAGAATCAGAACGGGTTAGAGAATCCTATAAACATTCTAGTCTTATTTCTGTTTTATATTGTAAAAGGATTTCCTCTTCATTACATGTAAGTTCATTAACCAATGCTTGCGTTGTTAGTTGTCAGGAGGACAGAGTCAACATTTTTAAAAAAGCAAAGTTCATAACAAAACTGAGTTTAAAAGCTCCGTTTACCACTCATGTATTCATTCATTCGACAACTATTTATTGACGGGCAATAAAAAGAAACGCATCGAGGGGGAGCCTGGCACACTGAGCGGCTCGCAAATCCGAAGCCCGGGTCTGTTCCCCTCAGGGTGGGGGGCTGGCCACCCGAAGCCCCTGATGGGCGGCGAGCCCAGGCTGGCGTGGGAGGCTGAGGGAGGCAGAGGCTAGGCAGGAGGTCACAGCCCGCCCACGGGCTCGGGCACAGGCAGGCTCCCTCCCCGCGGCCACGGGTGAAGTGGCTGGGACGGGCCAGGCGGTACACTCACAGCTGGCAGAGACCCTGACCCCAGCCCCGTGGACCCAGCGACCAGTGCAGCTGCTGCCAGCTTGAGGACGACAGAGTGTGCGTGCGCAGCGGTGAAGACCAAAGAGCGGGAAGTCAATGGTCCTGGCTCTGCCGTGCGGTGTCGGGGTGACTCTGGACAAGCCAGTTCCCGTGGCCAAGACTGCCCATCTAGCGAACTGTGACTGAGAGCGCCACCCCAACGGCACTGCTGTGGTAAGTAAGCACCGTGGGGCCACCGTAAGTGCTAACTGTACTCTCCACCCGCTCAGTCAACAAATACCTATTATGCACCTAGTGCGTGCAAGGGTGAAATCGTGCAGGGATTCTGTGGATGAGGGCATGAAAAGATGGGGGGAAAAAACCACAATTTCTCAGTCTCAAGGGAAAGATGTCAATCTTGAAGAATCCTGTGATTTAATGGCCATCACCAATACCAAGGAGGTAATTCTTTCCTTGGACATGGTGTGATAATGTCTCAGACCAGGGGGTGAATCCCTCTCCTTCCAAGAGGGCTTGCGTTTTTTAAATCAATAAATTGTATTATATATTAATACGCTATGTTAATAAATTGTAAAAGGTCTCTGGTTTGGCTCTCCTCTTCAGCACTTTTATCCTCTCTCTCTTCCTAATGGCGTATTATTGACCCTCCCAAATGAGTCACTCGAACCAGAATGTTAATATAGCTGTGCAAAAATGTAGCAATGTCTCCCTAGAGGAAAATTTAAGTGTCTGCTACAGCTACACACAACAATATTGATGAATCTCAGAGATACAAAGTTAGATCAAGGGGCCAGACGTGAAAGAATGCATGTTGTACAGGATTCCATTCGTGCAAGGTACAAAAGCAGGCAAAACTAATCGATGGAACAAGGGGCAGGGAGAGTGGCTCTCCCTGGAAGGGGGTGAGGGTGTAATCATTAGAAGCGGACACAAAGGGGTTTCTGAGGCACAGGTAACATTCTGGGTACTGGTTACAAGGTTGTGTTCAGTTCCTGAAACTCACAGAATACTACATTTGTGGGTATGTCACAAAAACTTTCATTTAAAAGTTTAAAAAATCAATCTATTTTTTATTTCTGAAATCAGTTTCCTCTCCAAAAGCACTGCTATTAAAAGAAATCTACATTTAGTGCACCAAACCTCTACCAAAAAAAAAAAAAAACCTCTCTTATACACACGCCCTTAGGCTCAACTCTACCAGGAATTTGTAGAACTGACTTAGAAAATTTACTGCACAAGTATCTAATTTCAGTTCTGCAAAGAGTATCAGAGCAGTTTACTTCTAGAAAGGAACTCAGGATTCATCTAGCCTCAAATCCTCATTCTACAGACGAAGAAAGAGGTCCACCATGCTCTAGGCGATGGGTCAAGGTCATCTGGCTACTTGGTGGGACACCTACTCTTCCCATCAGGCCACAGTGCTGTCCTTCGAAAGTAAACTGTTCTGAATCCACCAGGTGAAATGGATCAACAAATTCAAAACACTATTATATAATTTCAAACTTTCTGCCAACTCATTCTTGAGCTTTGCCAACTCCTTGGGGAGGACCTCCTAAGTGGTATATAAGATATGGTCAAAGTTAAATTAGTCATAGTACACAGTGACTGATTATTATGTGCTGTAACTTGGGCCTCTGATCAAAAGAAACCTCGCCTTTTCACTGAAGAGAACTTGTACTCAACTCCCAAATGAAAGCAGGAAAGGCCAGAAGGAAGGTGATTCCAGCAATTGTCTTGAAAAGAGAACAGAGATCAAGAAGGACTTAAAGACCAGGTGCCACTGAAAAGACTGCTTTCAGTTGTCAAGCCTGAAATATCTTTCCTCAAGGCTGAATACATATTTCTTAGTAGGAGCTGTCTTATCATATTTAAAATAATGCAGCCCCTCTTGCCTTCTGTGTAAACTAGAGAGCACCCTGCTAAGTCATAAAGGCCTAGGATCACTGATCGGAGAGGAAATCTGTGATTCTGAAAGCCTTATTCATTATACATGAAAGTTGTTTATATCTTTTTGAGCTAGAACTTTTCTTCATTTTCTGGTGTAAGCTGGGTTAGCTCAGTGCGATCTAGGCCATCAAGAAAGATGATTTGAATAGCCATCGATTCTTAGCACGTGTTCAAGGTGCTAAAGGATGGCTGGTGAGATAGCATCAATTGCAAAGAAAACTATCTGCTAGCATTTAAACAGTAAAATCTAGACCTTGACACTAGACAACAACGCAGTAAAGATTATCCAAGGGACGCCTGAGTGGCTCAGTCGGTTAAGCATTTGACTCCTGATTTCAACTCAGGTCATGATCTCATAGTCATGAGTTCCTGACAGCATGGAGCCTGCTTAGGATTCTCTCTCTCCCTCTCTCTCTCTCTCTGCCCCTTCCCTGCTCATGCTTGCATGGACGCATGCATGTACTCTTTCTCTCCTCTCTCTCTCAAAACAAATAAACTTTAAAAATAAATAAACAAAATAAAGATCATCCAAGATGCATCTTGGTCCAGGGCCCCCTTTTATGGTTGTGGACTCTGATGTACATGGTGACCCTGGGGTTGTACCGTGCATAAGCTACATGACTCTGTGCCAGGGCCCTGTTGGAATCCTCCAAGAAATGTTCTACATCTCTTCAATTTCTTTAAATATACTAACAACTATCATATTTTTAAAAACATGTATATCATCAGGGTAACTCTGAATGGTAATAAATGATAAATCTATCTTTATCTAAATAAAGAATAATTAAAGAATAAGATTTAAAAGGAGGGGGGCAAGAGCTTGAGGTCACTGTAGGGTAGGGCTCCGTAAGGATTATTCTGTCACCTCTGGTTAATTGCCATAATTGGATTATAAGATGGCTGCCACGAAATATACAATGATCGCCATTTTTGACCTACGTAACAACAGGTGTGATAGTTGTTCCACAAGTCTCCTAGAAAACTTTATGCCTTTTAGATATTTACACTGAGTCATAAGTGTTGGCTAACCAGGCTTGCACAAGTGGAAATTTAAAAGGGAGGTACTGAAGAGGTTCTCAGTGCAAATAAAGCAATTGACTTGGATCATTCAAATGTCAAAAGAAGTCAGAGAATCTCAAGGTTGCTTTTTTCCCCCTAGAATCTCTGGTTATATATTTACTCAAAAAAAAAAAAAAAGAATCAGGAAACTATTAGTAAAAACATAACTAAATTGATTTGAAATCTACTAAAAGACCCTGATTCAGCAAATACCTCAGAAAAAAATTTTCTTCAGTGATCCAAGAATATGTTGGGTTCAGTTATTTATACCAAACCTTCTGCTGAATAGAACCGGAAATTATGAACAAAATATTAAGAGCATTTTCTTAAATATAGCAAAGAGCTAACAAGAGAGAAAAGAATCACCAGGCCAGAGATGAAGGGAAAAGCAGAAACTCAAGGGGGTAATGTAAACAAAGGAACCACTATTCCTGAGGTTATAGGCCTAATGAAGCAAGCTTGAGCTCCAGATATGAAATACAAAATAAAAGCTCAAAGATATGGAGAAAAAAAATGCAAGGTCTAACATATACTTAAAATTCGAAAAGGAGGGAAAAGTCAATGTTTAAAATGATAATGACTGAATGACCCTAAACTGGTGAAAAACATCTAGCCACAGATTCAAGAAGTCCAAAGAATCTCTACAATAAATAAAAGGAAATCTACACCTAGACACAAAATTGTGAAATTGAAGAAAACTAAAAACAAAGAGAAAATCTTGAAGGTTGCCAGAAAAAATAGATAATTAACCTTCAAAGGAGCATGTGACAGACTGACATCTATTTTCTCAGAAGAAACAATGGAAGCCAGAAGACAGACAAACAAAAACTGTGATATTGTTCACTACCTGCAAATCCTCACTGAAACAAATCCTAAAAGATGTACTCAGGCAAACAGTGTAAGATCTGAGATACAATAAGGAATGAAGAAGAAGGAAAAGTGGTTAATATATTACCAGGTCCATTCCTAACATTTGTGATATACAGGTTAAGAGTTTCAGAGGAGGTACAGGGTGCCTGGCTGGCTCAGTCAGTAGAGCATGTGACTCTTTCTTTTTTAAGGTTTATTTATATATTTGAGACGGACAGTGTGCAAGTGAGCAGGGGACAGGCAGATAGAGGGGGAGAGAGAGAATCCCAAGGAAGTTCCACACTGTCAGCGCAGAGCCCCACATGGGGTTCGAACCCACGAACTATGAGATCACGACCTGAGCTGAAATCAAGAGTCGGATGCTTAACGAACTGTACCACCCAGGTGCCCCACATGTGACTCTTGATCTCAGAGTCATGAGTTCAATGACTTGAACCTTATCCTTCTACTAAGGCTCCATCTCAGAACAAAAGAGGCTTTGTGCATATGTACATGGATACCCCAGGCTGTACATTCAAACCCCCCTCTCTCCCGGCAAGCAGCCACCCCTTGGTCATCCCTTTGGTCTAAGGGGAGGTGTACCCGCAGCATGAAGAGGCCTGCTTAGGTCCTAGAAACAGGCACAGAATGACTAGATAGGGAACTCCAGGGTCGCACGTTCCCGGTGGGCACCATTTCTTTGTGTCACAAACTTCTCACCCTTTGGAAAGGGTATGACTAGGGAAGGTCCAGAGAGGGAATTTCTAAAGCATGAGACACAAGGCAGCCACTTCAGTTGCCCAGAGCTACGGGTGGCACTATATACTGGTAAATCCAAATGAATGTTTGCTGTATAAAATATTAATAACTTGGGGGAATAAGTGAAACAGGATAGCATAAAAACATGACAACTATATTATTTACATATATAGCATAATATAGGAGATTTTATATATATGTATACATACATATATGTGTGTATATATATGTATGTATATGTATATAGATAAATCGATTAGGAGATGAAAAAATGAAATTAATAAATTAAAGTCTTCCAAGGCACCTGGGTGTCTCAGTTGGTTAAGTGTCTTCCTCTTGATTTCATTCAGCTCAGGTCATGATCTCACAGTTCATGGGATCAAGCCCTGAGTAGGGTTCTGCATTAACAGCACGGAGCCTGCTTGGGATTCTCTGTCTCCTCCTCTCTCTCTTCCCCTCCCCCACTCATGCTTGCTCACTCTCCCTCTCTCTCTCTCTCTCTCTCAAAATAAATATTAAAAAATATATGGACTAAATACATGGACTAAATGATTCAATTAAAAGGCAAAGATCATCAGACTGGGAAAAAGATCCAAATATGCTATTTACAAGGACACAACTAGAACATAATGATACAGCAAGTTTGAAAACAAAAGGACCGTAAGGGCACCTGGGCGGCTCAGTCGGTTAAGACCGACTTCAGCTCAGGTCATGATCTCACGGTTCGTGGGTTTGAGCCCCATGTCAGACTCTGTGCTGTCAGGCTCAGAGCCTGGAGCCTGCTTCCGATTCTGTGTCTCCCTCTCTCTCTACCCCTTGTCCACTCACACTGTCTCTCTCTCTCTCAAAAATAAACATTCCAAAAAATTTGAAAACAAAAGGATGGGAAAGATATGCAATGCCAATACTAAGCAAAAGAAAATATGTTTATACTAATATCAGACAAATAATACTTTCATTTTTTTAAAGTTTTATTTATGTATTTTGAGAGAAAGAAAGAGAGACAGTGTAAGTGAGGGAAGGGTACAGAGAGGGAGAGAGAGAGAATCCCAAGCAAGCTTTGCACTGTCAGCGTAGGGCTTGAACTCACGAAACCTGGGATCCTGACCTGAGCTGGAGTCAAGAGGTGGTAGCTTAAGCAACTGAGTCACCCAGGCACCCCAAATAATACTTTAAAGCAAAAAGCATTACCTGTAACTAAAAAGGGTTCATTCATAAAAGGTTCAATTCAATAGGGAGATAACAAATTTACATCTCTATCATCATTTGGTAAAATTAAAATAAGAAAGCCACTAAGGATATAGAATATTGAATGACACATTTAACCAACCCGACTTAAAGACCATGTATGAACTCTCCACTCCATTTGGAGTACTTATGAAAACCAAGCCATACAAGAAGTCTCAAAAATCTTTTACTGAATTAGGGAAAGGAAAAGGAGCATATTCCCTGACCATAAGACAACTAAGCCATGATGAAAAGTTAAACTGTTATTTAAGAAATAACTTAGAGGTCAAAGAAGTCATAACATATATTAAAAAATATTTGATTTGATAATATAATAAAAACACTATTTCATAACATGTGGGGTAGAGCTAGATATCTTTAAAGTTTACATTTTAAATGCACATATTAAAGGGGCCCCTGGGTGGCTCAGTCAGTTAAGTGATTGACTCTTGACTTCAGCTCCAGTCACGGTCTCCGGTTCCTGAGATGAAGTCCAAGTCGAGTTGTGCAATGACAGGGCAGAGCCTGCTTGGGATTCTTTCCCTCCCCTTCTCTCTGCCCCACTCCTGCTCATGCTTGTGGGCTCGCTCTCTCTCTCTCTCTCTCTTTCTCTCTCTCTCTCTCTCTCAAATTAAAGAAATAAAAACTGTGGGGCACCTGGGTGGCTCAGTCAGTTAAGTGTCCAACTTCAGCTCAGGTCATGATCTTAAGTTTCTTGGGTTCAAGCCCCACGTCAGGCTCTGTGCTGACAGCTCAGGGCCTGGAGCCTGCTTTAGAGTCTGTGTTTCTCTCTCTCTCTCTCTCTCTCTCTCTCTGCCCCTCCTCTGCTTGCACTCTGTCTGCATCTCTCTCTCTCAAAAATAAATTTAAAAAAAATTTTTTTAATTTAATAAATTTAAAATAAATAAAACAAATAAAAACTTTAAATGTACATTTTAGAAAGAAAAAGCCTTAAAATTAATGAGTTAAGCTTCTTCTCAAGATGATTGAAAAAAAACCCAGCAAATTAAACCCAAAGAATTAGAAACGAAATAATAAAAATAAGTGTGTAAAATAATGATGCGGAAAAAAGACTTAAAATAAAGGTTATAACATAGCCCACGTCGGTCTTTGGCAAGACAAAATTCTGGCAAAATTAAGAAGAGGGGAGGGAGGGAGGGAAAGGGGAAAGAAAAGAGAGAGTGGGTGTCAGCAAATAACCAATGGAAAGAATTTAAAAAGCAACATAACTGAAAATGCTACAAACATACAAGATTAAAGGATCTTAGGAATAACTTTATTCAATAATTGTGAAAATCTAGATGGAAATGGGCAAATCCCTATGCAAAGCATACACTTAACCAAAAAGGAAAAGAAGAAATAGTAAACATGAATAGATGCATAACCATTAACAGTCTCAACATTTTCCCAAAGACAAAGAAAAGTCTGGTCTCAGATGTTTTCACTGGTGATTCTATCAAAGGTTTAAAAAACAGGAATTTCAGTCTCACAGTAACTCCAGGAACAGAGACACAAGAGTACAGCCTGACTAAATTTTACCAAGCTGGGATAACCCTGATGCCAAAACCTGACAAGGAAAGTCCTCACATTTTTACCCATTTTATAAATCGAATGAAACTATTTACAGAAGTCTCTGCAATGCCCACAGAATTGTCTAGCAGCAATTTCAAATCTTGTAAACTGAGGTAATTTGAGTAAATCGGGCACAAAAGGAACCATTCCAAACTTCAGCAACAAAATGTTGTGAAAATTAAGTCACCAAGAGCTAAAGAAAGCAAGGCTGTAGAAAGAGCAACGACCGCTCATGTGCCCCCAAACACGTATGTCCTAACGACGACAGAAACTCGGCTAACTGGTAAGTGCAGTGTATGGCCTCCAAAATGGCAGCTCTGCGTCTCATTTATCATAGCATGAAGTCAACTCAATGGGGAACCATACGGCATGACTGTGATATGAAGCGTTCACATCTCTAGGAGCAAATGGAAGGACATGATTTGTCTGGTTTTTACACTGCAAAATGATTTCCTTAATAACCATTAAGTGCTTTCTAGTGCGGAGGGTGGGGGGGAAGCTTTATTCAATAAAACAAGTTAATCAATATCAGATGTGCAAGATTAGAAATAAATTGTACACTTAAAGTAAACAAATATTCACAAAATTCTGTGAAAGGTGTTATACTTTTCAGCTCCTTCGGTCACATCTCCAAATTTCTCCACTGCCCTACCTGCAATCTACCATCCTCTTGATGACCCATGTGTGAATTACCCAAAAGAAAGAGAAGGCCTGCTTCGTCTCTCCCATCACTCTTCAGGCTCCTCTCCTGGTGCACAGTATGTTTAACAAAAGCATGCATGCTAGAGCCAGCCACCTGCCTTCGAATATAGGCTCCAGCACTTATGGTGTAACCTTAATCTGTTCCTTAAGTTCTCTGGACATCAATTCTTCATCTATGGGGCACAAGGGTGGTTCAGTCGGTTAAGTGCTCAACTCTTGGTTTTGGCTCAGGTCATGATCTCGCAGTTCATGGGTTCAAGCCTCGCATCAGGCTGTGTGCTGACAGCTTGGAGCCTGAAGCCTGCTTCAGATTCTGTGTGTCTCTCTCTCTCTGCCTCTCTCTCGTGCGCACTCTCTCTCAAAAAATAAATAAACATTAAAAAAAATTTTTTTAAAGTTCCGTGTAGAAGAGTTGGGGGCAGAAATCTGGTTGGGAGGAGCCTTGGAAGCTTCATGGGCCCAGCACTTTAGGTAAGAAAGAGATCGTTCAGGGGCGCCTGGGTGGCTCAGTCAGTTGAGTGCCTGACTTCAGCCTAGGTCATGACCTCACAGTTCATGAGCTGAGTCCCTCATCAGGCTCTCTGCTATCAGCGCAGAGCCCACTTCGGATCCTCTGTCCCCTCCTCTCTCTCTGCCCATCCCCTGCTCATGCTCTCTCCCCCAAAAATAAACAAACATTTTTTTAAAAAAGAAAGAGAATATTCAGTAGTCCATTTAAATGCATGAGAAAGAAAATTTACTGGAGACAGGGAAGCCAGTCCAGGGAGAAGGAAAGGGGAAAAGAGTGAAACCAAATCCCAAAGAATGCTCTAGAAATGATCATTTTCCTTCCACAGATTTTATGGTACCATGTAACTTCAAAATCTGTACCCATTACTGAAAGTTCTCAAAAAACAACTGCATTAGCAAGAAGAAATGGGTCCACAGTAGAATCCCTGAGGAAAAGACAATGTCTGCCGAAGAAGGCTCCAAGTGGGAGTGAGGAGTTCAAAACCAAACTGAATACAGTAGTTAAGGGGATGAGAATTTGCAATGAAGGGTGGTCATTTGAGGAAAAAAACAATAACCACCAAATACGTTCATTATTTCTACAACATTATCACATAGAAATATCCTCACTCACCTGACAGGAAGTTCAAAAGAAAAGATGGAGAGACTCTGCACAAATCTGAAAATGAAAAAAAAAATTTCGATCAGTGGTAAGTGGGTCTTCTTGGCACCATAATGCATCAAGCTACCATCAGCCCATCCGCCATGGCCCACAGAACCCCCTGCTACATACCAGGGCTTAAACTTGGAAGCAGAGTTAACAAAAGCAATGGAGGAAGCAAACCCTGCTCTTAAGGAACACATTTTAAACTGGAAGACCAGCCCAAAGCCAGTGCTGGGGCTGACCGTGTTAATGTTTTAGTAGCGGTCACTACTCAGCCTCAGGCTTCATTAACGGTATCACAGGAACACTGGATAATGAAGTGGCCGGATCTGGGGGGAGGTAGTTCCTTCTAGAGCCCATGCTTTGTTAGATAATCCTTCGTGATTTTTTTTTAAATTTTTTTTAATGTTTTTTTTTATTTTTTTTTATTTTTAGGAGAGAGAGAGAGAGACAGCGTGAGCAGGGGAGGGTCAGAGAGAGAGGGAGTCACAGACTGAAACAGGCTCCAGGCTCTGAGCTGGCAGTCAGCACAGAGCCCGCCGCGGGGCTCGAACCCACGGACCGCGAGATCATGACCTAAGCGAAAGTCGGA